>JAOTOL010000911.1:0-164330 GCA_034440575.1 Imbricaverruca yamaguchii
AGGCTCCCTTGACCCTGGACGGTGGAGGAGGAGATCACCCAAGCCGGACACGACAGCCCCTACACGCACACCAGATACGCTCAGGAGCAATTCCTAATACAATCATACACCTTCAGTGACGCAGAAATCTTGACACACATTACTGACATCTCTGACATACCTATCACCATAACACCGGCCGCACATCTCAACAGCTCTCAAGTATGATGATACAGACGCTGAGGGAGCTTCCTGATGGATTTTTGAGGAGGAACTGGCTATCCGATTTAGGAGCCAGGGAATCTCCTCCGTCTACAGACCACCTGCGCCAGTACACAAAGAAAACCCACACACACTCACCGACCTTCAACACGGATTGAGCCACCAACACGTTAAATGCTACATTAGGTACAAGGTCACACCACGAGCACCTTCTCCCTCCTTAGACGCCGCGGGTACCGCCAGCGGCACGGAACACTGGAGGCAAGCGTATGACGATATTAACACCCACCTGCGCAAATTGTCATGACCACACGACATGAGCACGTGCACCTCCACTACACAGCTCTGCGTCGGTTGTGGCGGAACCACGCCTCCTGGCGGGCCCTCGCCCCTGCGGCCAGGAGAAGAGATTCTTCTGTCCTGTCCAATCTTGGAGGCTGGTATCTGCCGCGGGCAAGGCTCGGTCATCAACCAACAGCCGACGCAGAATTCACAACACCACGAAGTATTATCCACACTTTCGACACAGACACAAACATCATATACGAGCCCACTACCAACCAAAGAAACCCAGACAGGACCCAGCAATCATAATCCGGCCCCAACCCACAACAGCAAAACAAAACAAACACCCATACTACTCACCACCGGAACCGCAACCAGTGCGGAGAATCACTTAAGTCACATTCGCCGTTAGTCCAAGGAACCAATGCAGGAATCACTGACATCATTCACAGTGCGCAAAAACCTGCGCGCCCGTTCTCGAAACAATAACAGACCATCTGTATTAATTTAATAATAGTTCAGAAACCACACAGTCAGCCTGGCCTACGCACCACAACAAGATTATCTATTACAAATCCCATCATACCAGTACAAATTAAAATGATACAATCGCGCTGCTAAATCTCAAGTGACACTAGCTAATATCCTAACAATTCTGTGGTGAACTGGAATTTTCTCCCTGGTGCCCGCTCGCAAGCGACGTGTGGATAGCGTGGAAAAAATCGAGAAAAAGAAAGAAAAAAAAGATGAATACAAAAAAATCGAAAAAGAAAAAGAGTTAAAAAAAAAATTAATAGAAAAGAAAGAAAACCTCCAACCACAGGCGCCATATATGTTACTTGCAATGTTCACTGAACGGCGATGACCCGACCATGCCCCCTACAACCCCTATGGCACTGTCCGACCGCCAGCTGAACAATGGTGATTCTACTTTCGCCTTAAACAGCGATATCAACAAACGTAGAAGGCTATCAGAAACTACCCATACTACGCACACACGAGTGGCTACCGAACCGAGGCCGAAGCTCGGTTCGTATTTTTTAGACCCGTTGCGTTTTTTCGTTTACGGATGTTTTTTAGAGCTCTATAAAAAAAAATTGTGGAGGAGCAGATACATTTTTAGACCTCTTCTTAGGATTATCATCGGTGCATAAAAAGCACCGATGAATATGCTAGGTACCGGCACGTTTTCGAACACCACGATGTATTTATTCAGTGCTCGACATTTGTGTTCTTGTTTTAGGTCCTTGTCGCTTACTGCGAGCCCCAGCCTGTTTTTTGAAGCCCTCATACGCTCTCATGGCCTCGGCGTGCTACGAGAGCATCTGGTGTATTTTTAGAACTTTCGGTGTATTTATTTAGGGATGCAACGCATGTTTGAAGGTCCTGCCGCTTTTTGCGAGAATCGGTGGGCTTTGGAGAGCCAGATGGGGCCTTTTCGGCCTCATTGTCCACTTAGGGTCCTGTTGTGTTCATTTGGGGCTCTTGAGGCATACTTGTGGACGACAGCACGACTTTGGGGTCCCGGTGCGACTTTTCGGGCCCAGGCGCATGGTTCCGATGACTCGACGCCAGAGTCGAACAGACGCCTGACACAGACTTCAGGGTTGTTCTTGGGTGGCTGTTCGATTCCATATATCAAAATAAGCGAACTCGGTGACGAGTGATGTATGCGAATGCGAACATGTGTGCCAACTCAACGGACATCGGCCACCGGGTGCTGGTCACGTGCTGATGACGTCGTGTCACGTGATTTTCGCGTCACGAGGCCGAGCGACCGTTTGCCCAGAATTGGATTGCTGTGCTGAGCTGTGTACGCGGCGTAAGCTGAGCGGAGAGACTGTGGAGCAAAAAATGGAGGCGGTACAGCACGGCACCCGAGTCATTACGACAGCTCGGGATAGTCGGCGCTCACGACCTGGAGAAACGTTCACAATATTCGACAAATTATCCCGATTTCGGTAAGATTACTGGACATTTCCGACGTTATTTTTAAATGCCCATATGTCGAAATGTCAGCTGGTTTTCCACACCAACGGCCTCTGCCTGCTCACAAGAAACACGCATCCCAACTTTGAATGTCACACGGAAGTACTGAAACGAGTTTTACATGGGTCTGCCATTCTTGCACTTACGCGAAAACCGAGCACAATAAGGCGCATGCCTCCACGGGCTCCCAAGAGGGCGCAGTTGCGGTCGGTCCACACGTCCACTGCCGCGGCATGGCGTGCGACCCCGCACCTGGATTATGGAGGAACCGCAGTCCACTTCTTGTTGCCGCACATGTGGCATCCGAAATGTCGGCGTAGCGTCGGTATACCATATGATTTCGGCGTTGCAAAACGCTCGGTGGGAAATTCGGGTCTGGTGAATCGTGTACAAATTGTGTGCTCCTGACGCCTTACTCAAAACGCAGTCATTAATTGGTCCGTTCGGGTATTTCTAATGCGCGAAGTGCCGGCTGCCTCGCACCTGTTTTTTCTTCAAATATTGATCATTCCTGAGTTGTTGTTCATCAAGTCGAGCGCCACTGTTGGCCGACAGAGTTTTGTTTTTGAGAACAGCACTCCGCTTGATGGAGTAATAGAATCTGACACGCTAAATGAAAGCCGCGTGCGTGACCTGACAGCGATATGAAACGAACCAGACTATTTACTAAAGCGGTCTCACGGTTTTGCGCTTACAAAGATGGCCGCCGGGATTTAGAACGCCACGGTAGAACAATTGTTGCATTGACTCCAACGCGTGCACTTCTGGGAAGTAGACTTCTACGAACTTCGCGATGTCAAGTACCTGAATACTGCACTCGCATGTAATGTAACCACATAAATATTAATCAGTGCTATGGCGCCCAGTAGTGCCATATTGCGGATTACATGCACGTGAATGGTTCACGTGAAGCTGGTTAATGGTGCACATGGGGACTTGGAACTAAGGAAACCGGACGGCGATGAAAATGTTCTGACACCTCAGTGCTTGATGCCAGTTGGATGTACATCACACAAATATAAGTGTGTTGAACTTTGAAAAGCATCTAGCTTTGATGATTCATATGAGCATTTATTGCGAAAGCCGCACAGCCACAAAGGGTGGCTGCAAAAGCCAGTAATATATGCCCTGAAAGAATCCGCCCCCAAAATAATATTTACTCATCAGTTAACAACGGCTTTTTTTTTCTCAAGATGCATATTCAAATCAGACAGCTCTCATATGTTAAACACATTGTTCTGCGTCACAAAGTGCATTATTCGTGAAGGAGCTTGACGAATACTTATCTAGATTGGAGCCATGAAAAGTTTTCACATATGTAATAGAATACTTCAAGTTTGATTTATTTGCGATCAAAGCTGACGCTCACTCGGTGTGTTTTCCATGATGTGTTCACACGGCTCACTTCATTGCATATCCCGTACAATGATGAACACGAACTCGGCTACCTTCATTGCCGATATGTTTTTGCAATTATTTCATGGAACAAAACGTGGTTGTTTCCCGTATAGTAGGCACTCTTTCTGACCAATTTTCAGAGTATATTTATTTGGACAAACTTGTGCAAGCAAAAACCAATCGTCAAGCACACATGACCTGGCTTGATTTTCGAAAAAAGTAATGAACCCAAACTGCAGCATCCAACTAGCGTGCAATGTGCCTATATAGAAACTGATCCTAGACAGGTCCGCTTGCAAATAATCACTGTCTATAATGAGGGCATTACACAATTATCGTAAAAGAAGCATAATATGAAGATAAACCCTATGCAGTCTTTGCTAACAACAACGATTTTGGCATTAATTAATAGGCTAGTTTTATTTGAATTAGAATAAGCGAAATTGAAAAAGATGTCAAATTATAAAAAGAGTTCAGAAATCTTCTACATAGGATCCTCAAAGATGCAAAAAACAGAGTATTATAATGTTAAAAAAGCATGTAAACGGCTCAAAGGAAACTTGGGCCATATTTAAACTAATTATCAGGGGTAAAATCATGGACACGAATGAGTTCCAAAGGTGTTCATTCTAAGCTCAATTGTACCAGTTCCTGCTGACGAAATAGAAATTGATCAGCATTTCAATGACTTCCCTCCTGAGACGGGTCCTTTACCAAAGGCTCAAATATCACAGCCTGACACAGACCCCTCTATCATACACAGGTGACATACATACAAATCCAATAACTGAATACCGCCACGGAAGCAGAAATTGAATGCATTATCAGAACCTTGACAGATGTTGGCGCAGCGATCGATAAGAAATTTTCAGGGCGACATACAAATGCATTTAGACCCAGATAACGCTTCTCTTTCCATCTTTGACTTGAATGCAGAATATTTCGTGGGCCACTAAAAATTGCACTGATCAAGCCCATATTCAAAAGTTAGGATCCAAAATGTTTCATAAACTATCGGCCAGCAAACACGTTCATACCTGCCCAAAATTTTCGAAAGAAAATATTTGTGTGCAGCACCCAGACTATTTCAGTCTATTGATTCGACGGTCATTATTGCATTTGGTACTGAATAATAATGTCACAAACACAGTCATATATGTACCATGCGATCGTGACCTGGTGCTTGATATCATATTTTCAATTAGAAGTCAATTATCAAACAATTTCTTTCGCCATGCGTTGCTTTTGCAATCTTCTTTTTACTGTCGGTATTTGGCTCGTTTCTCAACCGATTAGTATTCATGGTTGATGGCGATATTTCACTTGTCCGACTATAGTTATCAAAATAGTGATATCCGTGAGTTGGGAGTGACATTGTCCTGGTGGCGCGCCCTTTATTGATCTGCTGGACGTCCCCTGGCGTCGCGGTTCAAACGTTTTGTAGCATTACCCTGGACGTTGAAAAATGCTGGTAGCTCTTAATCAATCAATCGCAAGCTCCATATTACTGTCTCGCCTTCAGTTCTCTATGCACTTAGACACCCAATCAGATGCACACCTTTGGGTGTGCATCTGATTGGGTCATTCGTGCAGCAAGCTATCAAAAGCTCTATAAATTGCGAAGAATACACGAATTGTTGAGTGTATTCATTGTTAGTCCACCGAAGAGGCATAGTCAAGAAGGATGAATGGCAAATGTCGCTGGGAAAAATATTGGCACACTAAATATGGACGGCAAAATAATGGCACGCTAAATATCGACGGCAAAACAAATGGCACACGAAATACCGAGAGCAAAATATTGCCACGCGGAGCACGACGCTCCATTTACACAATAAATATCAACTCCGCTAAAAACTGACACTGCAAAATAACGATATGCAAAATATAAATATGCTACCACGCAAAACATCCACATACAAAATGTCGCTCGCTGAAATATACTACAAAACTGTATTTTGTAGAAAATTCGTTATACTGTCAATATGTTGCTTGTCCATAATTTGAGTATGAATATTCTATGGAGTCAATGTATAGTGTGGATATTTTGCGTAGTCGATATTTCGTGGTTGATGTTTAGCGTGGATATATTCTGTTGTGGATTCTGGGGCGCTTGTTCCCAGGAGGCCGCTCTGGGTCACGGAGGCTCTCTCGAAACAATTCTGAATCGCTAACAACTTCTTGGTATCCATACCTGGAACGGAATCCAGTGCTGCATGACATTGCCCGTAAACTGCATGTCTGGCGGGGATGGGTGTGGTCTCAGCCGGTATGTCGGTGTGTTCGACTGGGTCGTGTCCGCCCAGTCGAATCGGGCGCGGCCCGCCAGCCGCCACGTCACAGATACTGCAATGAGCGTCCCCGACGGCCATCCGGACAAATCACTGGCTGCAACTCGCTGATCTGTTTCCCGTGGTGCCGAGCCTATTCGGCCCGAACGGCTGACATATCGCATCCATTCGGATCGCATAACTAAGCCCCCGCCTACTCCGTATGCATTGTCTGCGCCGGCTGATATCCATAACTGCTATCTGGGAGGCGGCCGCCGGCCCGAGTGATTGGCCATCACCGGCCTCTTCATTTCCGACCACACCCGCCGTCGCGTCTCCGTGTGTTGCCGACTAGCCGGAAAAGCGCCCGGACACCGCCCGTCGCTGCCGGAACAGGGGGGGGGAGGGGGGTCGCTGCGCGAAAGGTTGTGGGTTCGAGTCTCACCTGTCGCTGCTCTTCGCCCGCGACCAATCGGCGTGAGAGATTGGCGACGCTACATGACTCAACGGCTGATGTGTCGTAAAACCGATACCAACCAAGCCGCCGGAGGAGGGCCACACAGATCGGCGTCGACGACGTCGTGCGTCGTGCCGCTGTGCATCGACGGGCGGTGCCGTCTGTGCAATCTGTGCAAATTAGTCCGAAACCGTTCGCACGCGCGCGACGTTTCGGCCGCCGCTGCCGCCGGGCGCCGGGGTTGCGCGCCGCGTGCCCGCACAGCATATACCAGGCACCTCATATCCGCCGGCGGGCCGCGTGTTTTGCGACGACGCGCGGCGAGATGTAGATGGTGCCGCCGGCCGCCGCTGACAGGCCGGCCGCGGCCGGCAGTGCTTTAGATCAATTTCGGCGCGTTAGCGGCGCGCTCATCGTCACGCCTGCAGTGCGGACGCCGCGACCGTCGGCCATCATCATCACCGGCCGACGGGAGGAGGCGCGCTGCCGGCCGCCGGCGAATTAATGAGGCGCGCCCGACGGACGGCTATTACCGCGCACTTGGGCGGCCGTTATCCGGCGCGACTGTGGTTGCCGGCACGGTATCCGCCACGCGACAGGCGGCGCAACAGATTCGGCTCGCGCCGTCACTGATAGCGGCCACTATCTGTGGCGGGGTGATGTGCGTGCAGCGCGTGCCTGGACATCACTCGAGGACAGGTCTGCTGGCATCCGTGGCGCTCCAGGTGGAGATGGGATCCAGGGGTGATGGATCTGAACCGGGAGGGAGGGGGGGGGAGTCAAGTTGCTCGGATCCTGTGCACTTGTGCGTGCATTTGAAGCCAATACCGCCAGTATATGTCACGGTTTCGTGCGTGCCAGTTGCATTGTGCATAGGGTAAGGTGACACCATGGGAACGCCTAGAGACTTCGGTGCCGAAATCCGGGCCGTTTGTATTTGTATTATCCTGAACAAGTTTGGAAGGCGACAGTAATTGTAGTCAGCCTCTAGGGTCAATCACAACTCAAGGTGGTCGGCATAAGTGCTACCCGGATGTTGCCCGGCTTCACCTATTCTACCGGGGCGGGGATGGCCGAGTGGTTAAGGTGTCGGGCTATGGGTACCAAAGGTCCTGGGTTCGACTCTAGCGCCACTCAGGACATTTCCCAATCCCGCAGCCCACCGGCGAAACAGTGCGGGTGGCGCCATTAGCCGTGAATGTGCATAAAGTGTGTCGTGAACCAACCAATAAACAAACAAACGATCACCTATTCTACCATAGGATATCACATCTGCGAAATGTACACTATATTCCAGCAGAATACTCCTAACTGTTGTTTGTAGTCACTATGGCAAAACTCTACGAGACATGAAATCTGCGAAACTGGACTGTACCCTTTGTTCACGATAACCTGATCTGGACCATTCAAATGTAGACCTGCTACTTCTTGTTCCGATAGCCACAATTTTATCACGCTCCAAGTCACTGCGTGTCCTTATTGTTATATACCATGCCATTCTTGATCTGATCTAAACCATTTCAGATGTAAGCAGATGAATTGTATCACGATAGATGAATGGTTGATCACGAATTAAGTCGAGGCAGTTATTGTAGCTTTTCCACGAGTTACACAATTTATTTGAAAGTGATGTCCGGATTTCCTACGGGTCAGCTGTGATGTCATTGTTTTATCGTTTCATAGATATGGCCATGCCGTGGGTATTGGATATGTATTCATGGGCCTGGTTGACGTCAATAAAGCATGCTTTTCGAGTAATTTGATTTAGTTTTTTCCAGGAAAAGCATTGACCAGTTATCTTAGTAGCAGTAATCTGTCACCTGACAGCCACATCTCGGGCTCGTACAGCTTAGTGGAGTGGAAATCAGTGATTGAAAGTCTGCACACACGTCAGCCAGGAATGCAACTTGGCAGCATCAGGACCGCCGTCGCATTTGTGACGGATTGTTGTGCACGGAACACAATTCCGTGATGCTTACATGATTTGGACCAGTTTAAGTATTTACACTGTAATTTGTCATTGGAATTTCTTAAATACAATTTCATGGTTGACTTACGACCATGAGCGCTTCTTTCTGAACCATTCGGGTGGGCCGCAAAACACGGCATAAATGGTCAATCTCAAATCGATGGTGAAGTACTATGGTTCCATGTTAAAAGCGGAAAGCATCTTGGAACAAAGCCAACATTGGGCGGGAATTTTCCCCTCAAAACCGTATAAAACAACACCCATGTTTACAATCCAAAAACATTTCATGATCTTACATTATAATTTTAATCACTATGACGATACATCCCGTGACAAGCGTTCATCTGAAGTTTGTACGCCTTTTTGGCTGCACAATTGATCGAACCATTCAACAATTTTGACCAATTTTTGGTGCCATAGGCTGGCATGGTAGATAAAACGGTCTTGGTATGCGTCCTCACGGAATAAGGAGATATGTGGCCATACAAGTTGCAATTATTAAAACTTGAGAACAACGTTTACCAGGAGGGCGGCCTAGAGGTCTTCCCATCAAATGAGCAAATACTCAATAAAGACAGAGGTTGATACCGCTCATGGCCACTTGGTCTTGCACTAGCTCAGCATCAGTTGAGTAGATGTAGTTATTCGGTATTACCAACAGCCATGCAACACTGGTATTATATAGCCTCGCTTTTGCACACTAGTCTCTTGCGCCACTGTCCCGTATGCAGTAATACTGTGACACATGAGCACGAAGGGATGAAAGTCAACCATAGTCGACATCCTGCTGTATGTCAAGACGGCTGGGCTGATTTCCGCGGGCTTTCATCTCCGTCGCGACGCTGCCTTCCACGGCATCCGAAACCTGTCGAGCAGCCCTCAGTGCGACATCTGCCGCGAACGTGTCCATGCTTGGCCGCGAGCACCCCACCGGCTGCAGATCAGAAGGGCCGGCGAGATATCAAGTGACTGTCAAGCTCTGCCGATGGCGTCATCACCGGCCTGCCGATCTGGGCGGAACTGAGCCGAGCTCGGTGACTCGGGCCACATCGACTCGGCGACATCATTCCGGCGACATCGACCCATTCAGGCTTTGTCGAGACCATGGCCGCGATGCTGAACTGGACATTGGACATAAAGACGGCAGTATGAACTCTAAAACGGCAATACGGCACATATAAGATGGATAGCATAGTAGGCAGTGACTCTGAAGTCGGAATATTATGTTTGTCGTGATAGTTACCCTCTAAATAAACCCCGCACTGGTATGAAGCGACACTGTGCCAATCTAAATGCATGGAACTTTCGCGCTAGCTTGTGCATGAACACAGTTTGGACACCTCTTTAATCACTGAGGGAGTCGTATCGTGAAGATTGCCAGCAGCCGAAGCCCATTTTCACGCGTTTCGAGGCGTCGGCCGCCGTGCTTCATGAAGCGGGTGAGAATGATGGCCGGCGGTTCACAGTGGAGGGTCAGCCATGCCCGGCGGTAGCCCGAGCCAATGGGGCGGCACGATGTCATCACGACAACCGGGCAGCGGCGTTCAACCGCCGACTCCTTTTCGACAACGGCAACAAATTCGAGGTGTTCGGGTTTCGAAAACACCTCTCGCACAACACCGATCCGACGCGCAGCCGGGCGCTGCGCCGACGCGACGGGCGCGCGCCGCTCTCGCCGCCGCCCGGCGCCCCGCGCCGCGACGCGCCCCTGGCGGCGCCGCCGGCTGCACGGCCGCGATACGATCGCGGCGCGGCCCGGCCGGCGCCGGCGGGTCGTTGGGCGCGCCGCCGCGCCGCTCGGGCGGCGCCGGCCAAACTGAGCGGAAGGGCGACGGCGTCCGCCGCGGTCGTGCCGCCGACGACCGGCAACAGGCCCGGGCCTTGGTCGTGGGGGCGACGACCGGCAACAGGCCCGGGCCTCGGTCGTGCCGCCGACGGCCGGCAACAGGCCCGGGCCTTGGTCGTGGGGGCGACGACCGGCAACAGGACCGGCAACAGGCCCGGGCCTCGGCGCCGGCCTCCGTCGGCCAGCGCGGTCGGCCGCGAACCGCCGCCCGAGCTGCCGACTCGTGCAAGAGGTGCCGAACACAACCTTCCGAGGAAGCGCAGGTGGTGTTGGATCTCGCAGACTTGGCGACTTAGGAATGTCTGGGCTCAACGTCATGGGAGACAAGCTGTGCCATGCACGAGCTTCCGAGGAGGCTCGGAAGATGCTGAATCTCGACGACGTGGGACTGAAGGAATGTCTGGGCTTAACGTGCTGGGGAACAAGTGGTGTCATGCATGCTCTTCCGAAGAAGCATGCGAGGTGCTGAATCTCACGGAGTTGGGGACGGAAGGAATGTCCGGTTATGACGTGCTGGAAGGTAGAGGTGTCAAGTCTGGCTTCACAGTCTGGCCCACTGGACGACCACTAGAGACGCCGTAGGCGGCCCATAAGGAGACGGCGATACATCCGTCATCTCGAGATATACTTACCACAAAAGAGATCATCACATTTCGGATGAGACCAAACGGTGAATACCTCAACAAAAGTGCCGTTGATGACATCTGCAAAAACGCGAAGTTAGATGAGTAGCAGTTTTCGAAAATGTATCTGTGTACGTAATGGGCTCATCGTAATTCGACGATCTGAATGCTCCTGATGCATCTGGATGCATCTGAATGCGTACTGTATCAGATGCTATCCTGTGTACATGACACGCACTCTGAGATCCGGCAGATGATCCAACAGATAATAAATACGTTTAAGTTAGATCGGATACCCGCGTCCAATTCTGCCTTCGTGTCCGTGGCTTGACCGAGTCCGGTCTCATGTTGGAGGACATGTATCGTGAATAATCAACGCGTGTGATGGACGTGTGGGTCGTGAAGTCACCATTCACAATGTACGAGTTATCGATTGTAGTCATCCACGGTATGCCTAGCTGTTTCTCCGGTGTCTCACATTGAGTACCTGAAGGAATGTGTCGTTGTCCAGTCACTGTGCTGGTAGTCGCCGGGCTCCGCATCAGCCTCTTTCCGATCGGTTTTGTGCCAGAGGTGTTTTCGAGACGCGAACACCTCGGATTTGTTATCAGTTTCGAAAAGGAGTCGGCGGTTGACCGCTGCTGCCCGGTTGTCGTGATGACATCGTGCCGCCCCATTGGCTCGGCCTGCTGCCGGGCATGGCTGACCCTCCACTGTGAAGCGCCGACCATCATTAAAAAAAATATCCGAGTTGTTGCTGGGGTGGTTTGAGGAACCAGGGTTCTATTGCTAAGCAGAGCTTGTTGCGTGAACCCTGGTCCCACCACCCGATCCATGAACTCCAGCTCAACGGCAGAATTTAGACCGAAAGTTTAACGTGCCGCCAATGCACCGACACGGCTGCCCGGTAGCTCGTCCCCGGCCTTATCGGGCCATCTGCCAACTGACACTCCCGGCCGGGGGCTAAATGCGCGCGCGCGAAGCGACTCGAACCCTGTGTTGCCAGTACAGGGAAGACCAGTACAGGTCAGCGCTCTAACCAACTGAGCCACCGGGGAGGCACTCTCACCCGCTTCACGAAGCACGGCGTCCGACGCATGGAAATTAAATTCAGGAATGTACCTAATCATGACCACCATTGCCATACACCAATATTAAAATAAGTCAAATGGATCAGTTGAAAAGCTCACAGGTTATGATTTTTAAGGAACAACATATAACTGAGAGGATAATTAATGACCGGAAGCATCTGCCATGACGATGCGGCAGTTCCGTCGCATAATGTAAATCACCAAACTTTGTGCAACGGAATGCCTATGCGCTGGCAGAAGGCCCGGCACCGCCGTCAATTGCTGTTCCACTGGGATTTCTCTCAGTCATGATGTATGTATTGATTGCCGTTGTTGCTGTCAAGGGTTAGACATTGTCTCACTTTGCAATGTGTCTGGGTCCGCCTCCGTATTTGAACCTTCTTTATTTGGATATCCATTTATGTGCACAAGAAAGACGATGACATTTACAGTTCCCTGAAAGCGTTATCTATGCTTCGCTTGTGAATTGAAACAGTGACAGATGATTGTCACCCTACGTATGGCAATTTTGGGCGATTTCCTTAATTAACCCGTCTCGTCTCGGGGGAGTCTTCAACCGCCCCCTCAGGTTTTTCGCGGATAGCGGACGAACGGCGTGCGGCAGCATGCACAAATTTGGCATACCTTTTCCCACATCAATTTGACATGCTGATTCAATTTTTTTAGGTCAGGTTATCTAGGGTCAACGAGTTAGTCAAGGTCAAGTGAGGTCACATCCAAAAAAGTTCAGCCAGTCGTCACGCTTTAACGGATGCAGATATTTGAATGAAACTTTCAGTGTCTGCTCACCTTTACAGATACAACAAAACGTACGAGTGGAATTTTCTCTTTTTTCGTTTTTGACTACATATAAATTTTGCGTATTTGTCAAATTGCAGTTCAAAGAGAGGATTCTGGCTAAAGTAAGCATTTTTTATTAGGGCAAGTTGACTTCCAACAACGTTTCTTGGTCTTGGTCTGGTTCCAATGGGTAGAGACCCATTGGAATATTAAAGAAAACTTGAAAACTCAAAATTTTGACACTTCAAAAAATATTTGTTTTCTTTGGGGGGAGGGGGTCAGAAAATTATAGACCTGGTCGATTTCGCTGTCCTTTTCTCATTCCAAATACATTTTTTTTTTCATTTATCCCCAAAATGAACTCCCCAGAGTCAAAAACATAATGTAAGTCGTGAAAAGTCGTGAAAATCTTGCGCCCTGGTGACGTCACTTTATGGGAGAAGTTGTTTTAGAGGGTGGAACCGGACCCTACTCGTCGAGCGCTTTCCGATGGCACCTCTTTCGTTTTCGTGCGATGCTTAATTTTGATTTTAGAGGGGGTCTTCAACCCCCCCCCCCACGAGACGGGGTGTGAGGATTTGACCGGAAAGACAGGGAAGACAGAAAGAAAGAAAGGGTTAAGATCTGCACATATAATTGGGAGCCACATCTAAAAATTAAAGAACCAAGTTCACACACAGACACATAGCAACAAAACCTCGTTTCAATTCATACGCTTGGTTAACCCTTGCCAGTATACGGCACTTTACCACCTTTGGTCGTATAGGGGGGTACGACACCCCCTGGCGATTCGAAACCGTGCATGTTACGAAAACGAACCAAAATTATTGATCTGGCCGAGATCTCGCGATTAGAATGCAGTATGACCGTCCAAGGTCAATGGTTGACCTTCCAGATCAGGTCAAAGGTCTAAAATTGATTTCTTTAAAAACAATTTCGTAAGAAAATCGTCCGTTATATCGTAACTACTGTCTAAATATGAACGAAATGGCTCGAAATGTTTTTATTTTGGCACTCCGAACATAACAACATGTCACACGATGTGATCGGACCAATATATCATGCACCAAATGAGGTCAAAGCCGTGACTCCAAATATCAAACTTTTTGAAAAGCACTTTCAATTTCGAAGTTTAAAGTTCCCTAGGGTAAAAATGGACGCTCAATTCGAATTCAGTGCGAAAAATTACCGTAGGTCAGCTAAAAAAGGTATAAAGGCCAAACGTGGTCAACCGAGGTCAGCCGAGGTCACCGATTCCTGGAACATTATTTTTTCAATTGGAACCATCTGGGCATCTGTATTTTTTTACATGCGCATAATTATGCTAAATACGCAAAAAAAATCGTGCGATAATTATGTATTTGTTGAAAACTAGTCGGAGGTGCTCCCCTTTATGACCTCATAACTCCGTGACCTGACATGACGTCCCAAAAAATCGTTAAAAGTCGTCAAAAGGTTGCCCCAAAGGGTACTGAAAATATCAGAGCAATTCGTTCATCTGTTCGGAAGGAATACACGAAAAACGTAAGGGGGTTGCACCAACCGCCCCACCCCTATATGGGCGAGGGTTAATACAATTAGTTTTGTTCAAACGTTGACAATAACTGCATGCGAAATGAATGAAATGGTTGTTGCACAGGCATTGACATTGGTTTTTCTCCATGATTCTGCCAATCAGTTCGTTCTAAATACACCACTACATCAGGCAGATGTCACGAGTCAGGCAAGACATCGCTTAAATAGGCCATGCCAGCAACTCGCGGACATTTGTCTTGCACAATTATCACCGAAGCGCACACGAATTATGGCATTTGCGGACAATTGGTTGGAAACCAACGCAGACGCTGACAAAGCCATTTCTTGAGGCAGACGAGCAGAAACGTACGTTTCTCCCTCGCCCACAAATGACACCACAAATCAAACATGTTTCGAAGTACGCGATGCAGCACGGATTACGGTAGAAGCCACCTCTCTGGTCGACATTGAGACCGTAAGCAAAACATTCTCGCTAAAAGCCTTCTCTTGCCGCCCCCACACCTCGGTCGACTGATGGCAAAACAACGCAAACATTCACTGCCACTGCCACAGCTCGGTCGACCAATAGCAAAACACTACAAACCTAAAGCTGCCGCCCCCCACCTCGGTCAACTGATGGCAAAACAACGCAAACATTTACTGCCGCTGCCACAAGTCGGTCGACCGATAGCAAAACACTACAAACCTCAAGCTGCCGCCCCCACAGCTCGGTCGACAGATTGGAAAACACTACAAACCTCCAGCTTCCGCCCTACAAATCCACAAACCTACAGCTACAAACCTACAGCTCGGTCGACAGATGGAAAAACAACGCAAACATTCACTGCGGCCGCCATCAGCACCGAGCGCCGCCCAGCCTGAAACACGCGGTGTGGTCTCCAGAATGCTCCAGCCGGCAGACTTGGCGTGATGCGGTGTGAGCCTGTCATTAGTCAACACACCACTTGATCATCCATAGCAATTCAACACAACACAACAGAACATAGTGGCTGTTGTGCTTCAACAGGATTGATACATGCATGACCTTTGTTTCGCTGTAACATGTTCCCCTCCGGGTGCAGCTGGTTTCTTGAGGATTTTTCATCCACCATTTGATTAAACCTTACAACACGATGCGGGGTGCAAGATTACTACAACCCATTAACACGCGCCCTGGAGGGCCTCGGAAAGTTACGCGCACTGGAGGGGGGATTGCGCCCCCTAAGATCTCGGCTCCTACTGAGGCTAGAGCAACGAAATTCGCAGGGTGGATGGTCACGATAGTGAACTTAGTTGTATGCGAATTTCATGACCTTAAGTCAATATCTTCAAGGTCAAATGAGGTTAAAATAACAAAATGTTCTGGTTTTGCGTAGCTTGGCTTGGCATTGCTATGGATCGCTGTGATTGTGTTTAAATGCTCCACATTGGCATTAATGATGTCTTGGACATTACTAATGATGCAACACATGCCAGATCCGCAATTTGACCTCAGGTCACCTATCTAGGAGCACTTTATCAGGTGCTCTTTATCACCTGCTCCAGTTACCGGAACCGGGCTGCCCACCCGACTGCTCCGTTGGGCGGCTCAGCACAATCGGCCTCGTAAAGAAAGGAGTGAAATACATTAATAAACTATGGAAATGCTTAGGCACACAATGGCAAACAGTAGATTTCGGGATGTATAGGGAGTAACATGCAAAGTGACATCAATCGCATGACAGTCATTTGCATTTATGACAACATTCCAGTTCACCAAGTTTGGTTCCATTAGCCTGTCATGAACTTGACCTGACTTGACCTCGGCGACCAAACATGACTTTTGAATTATATAGCACAACAATGTGCATCAAACAAGTCACTAATATTGTAAAGAACACTTCCCTTTTCGCAATATACGGAAGCGCATCAGCGCCGATTTTTGTGGTCTGGAGCTGCATATTGATTTTGCTTCAATGGCCTCTCACTTGAAAACTTTTCGGCCGATTTTCATTTCCCTGACTTCAAACAATGCGCCGGTCATTTCGAAGCCGGTACTAAAAAGAATGTCGTACATTGGCTGATACAATATGGAGTTATGTACGAAAAATCGGAAGGTGGGCTGATTTCGCCATCCCCGCTCCAGGGCGTGTGTTAGCCTCTCATGAACTTCACCTGACTTGACCTCGGTGACCTGACATGACTTTGAAACAATATAGCAGAATAGTATACATCAAACAAGTCGCTAGTTTTGCCAAGAACACTTCATTTTTGCCAATATACGGGAAGTGCATCAGCGCCGAAATTTGCGGTCTGGCGCTGATACATTTTTTTAGTTTAGCGACCCCTAACTCGAACAATTTTCGATCGATTTTCATTTTTCTTCCTTTAAATAACCCGGCGGTCATTTATAAACATGTACACAAGCAATGGCGTATATCGGCTGGTAAAAGCTGGTGTTATCTACGAAAAACGGGAGGGGTGGGCGGATTTCGTCTCCCCCCCTCTCCAGGGCGGGTGTTAAACCAATCCCTACCGAGTGCCAGCCTATCGCCTTCTGAAGCCGGTTCAGAACACCTTTGAGTCTGGCATGAGCCTGTTACTTGAGTGCCAACACTGCCAGCCACCGGTGTCAGAGAGACAAGCCAGCTCAACCTGCAATACATGCCACTGTTATAGTTGCACACTCTGGTGAATCTACATAGAATAGCATCGGCATATAATCCGTAAACAAATCTGAACCACGTGAAATAGGTTGGAAATATTCTTAGTCCCACCGTGGAATTCCACCCCAGAAGTATGCTACCATGTCATGCTTAGGATCGCTATCGAGGCTTTTGTCAGCATACATGATGTCATGCATAAACTTGTTGCGTTATTTTTCCACTTTGATGTGCTCCTTCTACTAATATAAATGGCGCAATAATATACACGGACCGTCACTCATGCAAAATAATGAACACGGTACAGCCCACGACGGAAATACGTCATCGCGCGACGATTGTAACATACACGCCGTCTGAATGAAACATTGGGGAAGAATACACAAGAACAATGTCATGTAACGGAAGAGGAACGTCAATAGATGTCGGTGATACAGACGGTGATACAATAAATAATAAATAGATATACATGTTGTTTGAATCAAATCAAAATACTCTGCTATAGAGAAAACTGGAAATAAGTCCTACCTTTGTATACTGACGTGTTTTTACGGAGAGTCGCTATCTCACGAAAACACTATATTAAATTGAAAATGACGCAGGTGATGCAATCATCTAGCAGGGGTGATCCAGTGGGTACCGAGGCATGCTCCTCCACCAGCCAGGGAAGTGTGCAGCCTTCTGACTACAAAAGGCAGCCCTTCAGGGACGCTCGAGTATGCTCGAACGTTAAAACTGACATGCATGGTGCCAATTTTTTATATTTGAAATGGTCATTCCTCTCCCCCTCCACATCCAACGTTAGATAGCTGCCCCCATCCCCTCTGATACCAAAATGTTGAGCATGGCGTCTATAGGTGGGTCCCCAATCGACTTCGGCCCGTATATTACCTTTATACACTGCCCTCCGATTAGTGTCGACTTTCATCCTTTTTAAGGGACCTTGGAACCCCTCCTCCTCCCCATGTTGGCTTCCCCGGGTAATTTTGGTTTTCAACGTGAGACCCTATGGGTCGCCCCATCCATTTCGGCCCGCCCATTGCCTCTACGTATCCTCCAACAACCCTAAGAAATGAACGACCCTGTCACCTCACCCAATGACTCAGATATTGAGGTGATACGCTTGAGTGCAGAGACATTGAATTCTTCGACCAACCAATCCTAAGGTTAGGAATATGGGGAAATAATTTGCATTGCATTGCTCATCCATAGCAGGTTCAGTCTAATTTGTTTAATCCTACATATGCCCAACCGTTGGCGATAGACCGCCAATGCCGTCCGTGAACATCAGTTTGCCTATTTTCCCATACTCGGCCACGGGAACATCCGCCAGTGTCCTAGATAAACACCAACTATAGTCTCAAGACACGCATTCTTACCTTCATTTTCCTCTTCGTCATTTCAATAATTCAATCAGGAATTGACGCGTTTGATTTATGGAAACTGCTCCTTCGATTGAAATGTCCTATTTCGAACAAATGTAATTAAAATGAACAAACGTCATAGCACACCAATCTCAATGGCAATACACTTTTAAACAAACAAATACTACATTACAAAAAAGCAGTGTCAATAGATTTCCTTGCGTGGAACATTATGCTAGTCAGTCGGCGAGCCCTTGCCGGCCAGCTGGTTCGGCTACTGCAGTCAGCTGACTGCATCTCAGTCAGCTGAGCCGACTGCGATCGTAGCGCCAGCAGGTGGAGATAGGAGGTACTGTTCGCTCGTCAACAGCAATTTGATGGAACTCCAGGCGTTTTCGAGGGACGTCCACGCAAATTACTATTGCCTGTTGACGCATTACGTCCACTTAAGAGAACGCTTCCGCAGTTAATTTTATGTGGACCTCTCAAGTCCACCTAAAATATTCCTTTTACGCAAACACTGAAAATGTACAAAAAGTCCACCAGATCTGTCGTAGGAAGCCATGGATGTTCCCAAAATAGCAAGACCAATTTTGCCACACTATTGACGGAGCATATGCGTATAATGACTGCCATGGCCACTGTGCTACGCAATCTCTACCAAGCTCAACGAAGCTGCGGGTCTAAAAAACATTCAACATCCACGTGCCGGGCAGATTTCATCGGGAGCTCCAAGAGACAGACAATCGGCCGGCAAAGTTCGAAGTTTGCAGGGTGCTCCACTTGAAGAAATTGTTTCGTGAACAAGCTTTCAGTGGGCGCGGCGTGATGAACTGTTTCTTGGCCGCGCTGGTGAAGCACTGGCTGTACAAACACTCGCCCATGCCCAACACCAGCCGGGGATCCGAGCTCAATTGCGTCGTCGAGCCGACCGAAGCCCAGGCAATGGTGATTGGACGAGTTCCAACGGAGACTATTCCACGACAGGAATTAGCCGAATTGGCAGCTCACTGCGACGGGATGCAGGATGCACCCGCTTCCCCCTCATCGGTTCCAGAAGAAAAGGTTCAGGGACTAAATGTCAGGTGGAAAGTTTAAAGACGAGACGTCAAAGTGTGGTGTTTGTTAGCAGTTTTCACTTAGCTAAGCGTTCCCCTCCGTCGAGTGGTGTTCTCGACGCTTATTACGTTTGTAAGTTCAGGACGGTTTCGGCGTGACCCCGCTCGTCGGGTTAAGACGGTCACCGGGTGACAGCTTATGAGGTCAAGATGGTCACCGCGTGACACAGCTGATGAGGTCAAGATGGCCACCGAGCGGCACCGCTTATGAGGTCAAGATGGCCACCACGTGACGCAGCTTGTGAGGTCAAGATGGCCACCGCATGACACCGTTTGCCAGCTTAGCAACGGGAATACAAACTTTGAATGACACTGTGGTGTCTTCGTCAATGTCACAAGAATGCAAGGCTGAATGCGACGCAATTAGCGACCAGGATATCTGACTGGGCTTGCGTCACTACAGACTCGGCCGGTCATTGTTCTCCCGTGACCAAGGCTGAATGAGACACCGTATTCACGACCAGGATATCTGACTGTTGTACGTTTACGTCGTACTGTGGCGCCAGTTTTTGGTCTGTAGTCGCCGAGTGCGCCGCATTTGCCACGACAGTACTAGCCGGCGAGTTTCACGCGTTATTTGACTCAGCTTCAGGAGGTCATGTTCTCCCAGATGCAGTACAGCGTCGTCTGTTATTGCATTACTGGGACGTGGAAAGCCATATTTGATTTTCCTTGTCCAGAGGGAGACTGGTTAAGCTCGAGCTATTGGCTGCTCTAGTTGCTCTTGACCACTGCTGCCAGATCAAGTTCGCCTCTAAAATTGGAGGCCGAACCTTTAGAAGCGTTCAGGCTTGATGAGGTTTCCCGCATATTTCCAGTAGGATGCAATTCATGTAGATTTTGCTCTAAGCATCTGATGATGTAGCAGAACATACTTGTTTTCATAAAGAGGTTCGTTTTGGGAAGGATAAATATGGCGCGGGCAAACGTTATCCCCCGCGCCAATGTTGACTTCGTCTCCCATGCTTTTTGGTAAATCCTTCTTATTTAACCGCATAATTAATCACGTTTTTCTCCTTCCTTCTTCTTTTCTTTCGCCTTCCAGATATCTCCTTCCCTAAAAAACATAACGGTTCATGAACAAATGCATTCAGATGCATCGCGCATATCATAACTACGAGTATGGTGTTCTCTGATCTTGCGGTGGCTCGTGCTATAGACCATCTGGGCATTCACCTTTATAGACAACGGAGCATTATAACATGGTGACAATCTTCTCGGGATCGTGTACCCCCGGTACCGTTTCCCGGTCCCGTTTCCCGGTCCCGTTTCCCGGTCCCGTTTCCCGGTCCCGTTTCCCGGTCCCGTTTCCCGGTCCCGTTTCCCGGTCCCGTTTCCCGGTCCCGTTTCCCGGTCCCGTTTCCCGGTCCCGTTTCCCGGTCCCGTTTCCCGGTCCGTTTCCCGGTCCGTTTCCGGTCGTTTCCGGCCGTTTCCGGCCCGTTTCGGCGTTTCCGGTCCTTTCCGGTCCTCGTCTTTCCGGTCCGTTTCCGGTCCGTTTCCGGTCCGTTCGCCTCTCCGTTTGTCTCGTCTCCGTCTTCCCCCTCGTCCCTTTCCCGGTCCGTTTCCGGTCCCGTTTTCCGTTTCCGGTCCGTTTCCCGGTCCGTTTCCCGGTCCCGTTTCCCGGTCCCGTTTCCCGGTCCCGTTTCCCGGTCCCGTTTCCCGGTCCCGTTTCCCGGTCCCGTTTCCCGGTCCCGTTTCCCGGTCCCGTTCTATCACCTTTTCCCATTCGACTTTTAATGCCATTGACCAGTTCTCATTTCACTTATTCTTTCGAATTTCAGTGCGCTTGACCCTTTTGCCTTTCAATTTTGTCCATGTTACGTTTCTCGCTTATTGTTTGACTTGTTGACTTGACTTGTTTCTATTTTCCATTTATTCCATTTTGTTTTCTTCCTTCCACTTTTTGTCTGTTTGACGTTAGTCGATTCGATTTGTATGCCTTTCACTTTTATTCCTTTTGATTTTTTCCATCTTACTTTATCCCCTTCGACTATTCCCAATTTTACCTTTTGCCATTGGACCTCATGTCATGATATATCCTGGAATCGCACATATTCGTTACGTGCAGCCATAGAGGAAAACAAACTAGCCAACTCGCTAACCACAGTAAGTGACAGGGACAACTGCGTCCAATGGGTTAGAAGGCAAAACCGCAGGGTGCACAAAACAAGTTCACGCTCCACATGTCTCTCACGACACTATAAGCCGCCAGATCGGTGAATGCCAGTTTTAGACCAGTACGCTCCGCGTGGAAAAATCGCTAGCTCTGTCACAGTGCCGATATTGCTGTCCATATGAGTTGCAAGATTACCGGCTGGTGGCCGGAGTGAGATACGTACAACCGTAGATTTAGAATATCACGAAAATGTCCTTTGATCCAGAAGAAACCACCAGACGTCATTTGGCAGCGGCGCGACCGTCCGTACACTCCGCACGCCATCTGTTGCCTGCAAACGCAACTTTAAGTGCAGGATTTCGCCGCTGGAATGTTATCAGCGGGAAATATGGTGCAAGAGGTACCGGTACTTTTCGAGGGTTTGTGAAAATGTGAGAACTTAATACTTCTCTGAATGCAGAAGCCGACAATTTGGGATCGCAATGAAGTACGATCTGCTTGGCTTAATAACTCGTAATTGAGATATTCTGAAATTTTCTGCACGTCCATTACTTTCAGCACGTCAATTGTTTCGAAGAGCACATGAATACTAGCTGCCGTAATTTACACCACCATGCAATGATTCCTACGACTATCGCAACAATTTTGCATGTCCCAAGGGCGGGTCCATGTATTTTTGTGTGCGCCACTAGTCTGCGGCGGGCATTTCATCGAATGGTCGCCACTGCGAAAGTCCCTCCAGAGGAGCCTCTGGCTAAAAATAATTGACATAGAGGGTGCACACGAGCATTTCAGGGGAGCTTTTCCACTCAGGGTGACACCTTTTTCTCTAAGAGGGCGTGTTCCGCCGCAAAATTATTTGAACTTTGAGGGGACTGTGGGTATTCCACACCCTCCCGGCGTGGTATTCCATACCTTCCACACAGCCCCTAGCCCCTAGCCCCTAGCCCCTAACCCCTAGCCCCTAGCCCCTAGCCCCTACTAGTCAACTAGTCATGACACCGGACTGGCCACAACAACGGACTGACCACGACACCGGACTGACCACGACACCGGACTGACCACGACACCGGACTGACCACGACACCGGACTGACCACGACACAGACACCGACATGACACCGGACTGACCAGGACACCGGATGGTCTGAACCGGACTGCCCCAACACCGGACTGTCCACGACACCGGACTGACCACGACACCGGACTGCTCATGACACCGGACTGACTACGACACCGGACTGGTCATGACATCGGAATGACCAGGACACAGGACTGACCATGACACCGGAATCACTATGACATCGTACTGACCACGACACAGGACTGGTCATGACACCGGACTGGTCATGATACCGGACTGGCCACAACACCGGACTGGCCACGACACCGGACTGACCACGACACCGGACTGCTCATGACACCGAACTGGTCATGACACCGGACTGACCACGACACAGGACTGACCACGACACAGGACTGACCACGACACAGGACTGACCATGACACCGGACTGACCACGACACCGGACTGCTCATGACACCGGACTGTCCATGACACCGGACTGGCCACAACACCGGACTGCTCATGACACCGGACTGGCCACAACACCGGACTGACCACGACACCGGACTGACCATGCCACCGAACTGCTCATGACACCGGACTGGTCATGACACCGGTCTGACCAAGACACAGGACTGACCATGACACCGGACTGGGTACAACACCGGACTGACCACGACACCGGACTGACCACGACAGCGGACTGCTCATGACATCGGACTGGTAATGACATCGGACTGACCACGACACAGGACTGCTCATGTCACCGGACTGGTCATGACACCGGACTGGTGAAGACACCGGACTGACCATGACACCGGACTGACCACGACACCGGACCGGTCATGACATCAGACTGACCACGACACAGGACTGACCATGACGCCGGAATGACCATGACAACGAAATGACCACGACACAGGACTGGTCATGACACCGGCTGGTCATTACACCGGACTGGCGAGAACACCGGACTGCCCACGACACCGGACTGGTCAGACACCGGACTGACCACGACACCGGACTGCTGATGACACCGGACTGACCATGACACCTGACTGACCACGACACGGGACTGACCACGACACCGGACTGCTCATGACACCGGACTGCTCATGACACCGGACTGGTAATGACACCGGACTGACCACGACACAGGACTGACCACGACACAGGACTGTTCATGACACCGGACTGGTGATGACACCGGACTGGCCACAACACCGGACTGACCACGACACCGGTCTGACTACGACACAGGACTGGTCATGACACCGGACTGGTGAGTACACCGGACTGACCATGACACCGGACTGACCACGACACCGGACTGACCACGACACCGGACCGGTCATGACATCCGACTGACCACGACACAGACTAACCGTGACACCGGAATGACCATGACAACGGACTGACCACGACACCGGACTGACCATGACACCGGACTGACCACGACACCGGACCGGTCATGACATCCGACTGACCACGACACAGGACTGACCATGACACCGGAATGACCATGACAACGAACTGACCACGACACAGGACTAGTCATGACACCGGACTGGTCATTACACCGGACTGGCGAGAACACCGGACTGACCACGACACCGGACTGGTCAGACACCGGACTGACCACGACACCGGACTGACGATGACACCGGACTGACCGACCATGACACCTGACAGACCACGACACGGGAATGACCACGACACCGGACTGCTCATGACACCGGACTGCCCATGACACCGGACTGGTCATGACACCGGACTGCCATGACACCGGACTGACCACGACACCGGACTGACCACGACCACGACACAGGGCTGACCATGACACCGGACTGACCACGACACAGGACTGTTCATGACACCGGACTGGTGATGACACCGGACTGGCCACAACACCGGACTGACCACGACACCGGACTGACTACGACACAGAACTGGCCATGACACCGGACTGGTGAGGACACCGGACTGACCATGACACCGGACTGACCACGACACCGGACTGGTCATGACATCCGACTGACCACGACACAGGACTAACCGTGACACCGGAATGACCATGACAACGGACTGACCACGACACCGGACTGACCATGACACCGGACTGATCACGACACCGGACCGGTCATGACATCCCACTGACCACGACACAGGACTGACCATGACACCGGAATGACCATGACAACGGACTGACCACGACACAGGACTGGTCATGACACCGGACTGGCTATGACACCGGACTGGCCACAGCACCGGACTGGCGACGACACCGGACTGACCACGACACCGGACTGACCACGACAGCGGACTGCTGATGACATCGGACGGACCACGACACAGGACTGACCATGACACCGGACTGACCATGACACCGGACTGACCACGACATAGGACTGGTCATGACACCGGACTGATCACGACACCGGACTGACCATGACACCGGACTGACCATGACACCGGACTGACCACGACACCGGACTGCTCATGACACCGGACTGACCATGACACCGGACTGGCCACAACACCGGACTGCTCATGACACCGGACTGGCCACAACACCGGACTGACCACGACACCGGACTGGCCACGACACCGGACTGACCACGACATCGGACTGGACACGACACCGGACTGACCACGACACCGGATTGACCATGACACAGGACTGGTCAAGACACCGGATTGCTGATGCCACCGGACTGCTCATGACACCGGACTGGCCACAACACCGGACTGACCATGACATCGGACTGACCACGACACCGGACTGACCACGACACAGGACTGGTCATGACAACGGAATGACCATGACATCGGACTGACCACGACACCGGACTGGTACTGCACGACACGGACTGGTCATGACACCGGACTGGTCATGACACCGGACTGGTCATGACACCGGACTGACCACGACACCGGACTGACCACGACACCGGACTGTCATGACACCGACACGGGTCATAACACCGGACATGGTGACGACACCGGACTGACCATGACACCGGACTGACCATGACACCGGACTGACCACGACACCGGACTGACCACGACACCGGACTGACCACGACACCGGACTGGATCGACCATGACACCGGACTGACCATGACACCGGACTGACCACGACACGGACTGGTCATGACACCGGACTGATCATGACACCGGACTGGTCATGACACCGGACTGGACACAACACCGGACTGACCACGACACCGGACTGACCATGACACCGGACTGCTCATGACATCGGACTGGTCATGACACGGACGCCACGACACCGGACTGACCACGACACAGGACTGACCATGACACCGGACTTGGTACATGACACCGGACTGACCACGACACCGGACTGACCACGACACCGGACTGACCACGACATCGGACTGGTCATGACACCGGACTGACCATGACACCGGACTGGTCATGACACCGGACTGGCCATGACACCGGACTGACCACGACACCGGACTGACCACGACACCGGACTGACCATGACACCGGACTGACCACGACACAGGACTGGTCATGACTGACCATGACCGGACTGGCCATGACACCGGACTGGCCACGACACCGGACTGACCACGACACCGGACTGACCACGACACCGGACTGACCACGACACCGGACTGACCATGACACCGGACTCACCACGACACCGGACTGGTCATGACACCGGACTGACCATGACACCGGCTGGTCACGATATCGGACTGACCATGTCACCGGACTGACCACGACACCGGGCTGACCATGACACAGGACTGACCATGACACCGGACTGACTAGGACACCGGACTGCTCATGACACCAGACCGGTCATGTCACCGGACTGACAACGACACCGGACTGGTCATGACATCGGACTGACCAGGACACAGGACTGACCATGACACCGGAATCACTATGACATCGTACTGACCACGACACAGGACTGGCCATGACACCGGACTGGCCACGACACCGGACTGCTCATGACACCGAACTGGTCATGACACCGGACTGACCACGACACCGGACTGACCACGACACCGGACTGACCATGACACCGGACTGCTCACGACACCGGACTGACCATGACACCGGACTGACCACGACACAGGACTGACCATGACACCGGACTGACCACGACACCGGACTGACCATGACACCGGACTGACCATGACACCGGACTGGCCACGACACCGGACTGGCCATGACACCGGACTGACCACGACACCGGACTGGCCACGACACCGGACTGACCATGACACCGGACTGACCATGACACCGGACTGACCATGACACCGGACTGACCACGACACCGGACTGACCATGACACCGGACTGGCCACAACACCGGACTGACCACGACACCGGACTGACCACGACACCGGACTGCTCATGACACCGGACTGGTCATGACACCGGACTGACCACGACACCGGACTGACCATGACACCGGACTGACCACGACACCGGACTGACCATGACACCGACTTGACACCGGACTGACCACGACACAGGACTGACCACGACACCGGACTGGCCACGACACCGGACTGACCATGACACCGGACTGACCATGACACCGGACTGACCATGACACCGGACTGACCATGACATCGGACTGACCACGACACAGGACTGACCACGACACCGGACTGACACCTGCATGACACCGGACTGACCACGACACCGGACTGACCATGACACCGGACTGACCATGACACCGGACTGACCACGACACCGGACTGACCATGACACCGGACTGACCACGACACCGGACTGACCATGACACCGGACTGACCATGACACCGGACTGACCACGACACCGGACTGGACTGGTCATGACACCGGACTGACCACGACACCGGACTGGTCATGACACCGGACTGACCATGACACAGGACTGACCATGACACCGGACTGACCATGACACCGGACTGACCATGACACCGGACTGGACCACGACACCGGACTGACCACGACACCGGACTGACCATGACACCGGACTGACCATGACACCGGACTGACCACGACACCGGACTGACCATGACACCGGACTGACCACGACACCGGACTGACCACGACACCGGACTGACCACGACACCGGACTGGCCATGACACCGGACTGGCCACAACACCGGACTGGCCACGACACCGGACTGACCACGACACCGGACTGACCATGACACCGGACTGACCATGACACCGGACTGACCACGACACCGGACTGCTCAGGACACCGGACCATGACACCGGACTGACCACGACACCGGACTGGTCATGACACCGGACTGGTCATGACACCGGACTGACCACGACACCGGACTGACCACGACACAGGACTGACCATGACACCGGACTGACCACGACACAGGACTGGTCATGACACCGGACTGGTCATGATATCGGACTGACCAGTCGGCGATTGACTGCGGCGACTGACGTGCGACAAGCCGACGGCCACCCGCATCACCCTCTGCACGTACAGATTCAACCGGTCGACCAGTCAGCAAGTGAACGCGTCAAATGAATATCATTCGACGAGGCGTCTTTTTGCGTGATTGCTCGATATAATGAGGGGCTTAGGTAAATCGTGAAACGATGTTATTTTCAATAAACAGTGGGTCGTGACGCACTCCATTATTGCTACTTCTCAACGTTGAATGCCGACGATGGCCTGCTGGAAACAGTGCGGGATGAATAGATGGACATCGTGTGTGGCGAATGGCATGTCCGTTCCCGGTGGATAGTGCCTTCTGCTTTCTAGAGGTGGAACTGGGCGCGAATGATCAATTATGGTCGAAGCGTCCTAAAGCCCAAATAACGAACTAGAGGTGCAACTCTCCCCGGATATGTTTGCATGGTACTTGGACACCACTGAAGCTGAGAAAGCACGGTGTCTCTATGTCCAACGTGATCCCACCTGGGTAGTTTTCTTAGGAACAAGCAGTCATGCTGCCCGTATCTAGGTACTATCATATATACGACTCGTTCCTTTTTGTATTGGTCATTCAATCACGACAGCACAAGAGTAACATACGGGCAGTGAAATACAAATATCGGTACGGAAGCGGTATGAAAATTGATGTTTGTGCGGGGGTGAACCAAGGGAAATTTGGAGGCGATTATTGCCATGCAACTCCCTTGGACTCTAATGTTAGACTGATATGAATTGTTGAAAGTTGACCAAAGGTTAGTGTGGGAGATTATGAATCGATCGCTGTCTGAGTGATTGTTTGGGGCGGTTACATAAGCGGCTGTTGTGAATGTAATGTTTATACAGTATACTCGGAATATTAACCACGTATATGCTGAATATTAATCACCATGCAGCATCCTATTGCTCTGGATAGGAAGTATCTGAATCGGTCGCTGATGGTGGACGAGGACCCTTTCTGTCATTTGAACTCACTGGCCCTCTTGTCCTGTGTCATTCAACATGAAGGCGTGGCTATATAACAATATATAAAAACGGCTTCCCCAGTCGTTTTCCTCCGATACTAATTGTAATTTATGTACGTTGTTTCTTCTTTCAGTCATCCGAATTGAACTGAAACCAATGACCGAACCTCCAGATGTTGCCACAAAAATGGTGTCCGACGAGCGAACTACGGACTCGCCGCGTCATCTGACAATCGCAGCTGCTGTCACAGCGATGTTACACTGCTTCAGCATCAGCGTCAACGTCAAAGTGCCTCGCAAATCCATCCGTTCCGAAGGGATACCTTCAATCTCAAAGGTGTATTCCAATAACGATCCATCATCTTTGGTGTCGTAAAATGCGACAGACAATCCGCGGACCACAGTGTCTGCACGTCCGACCGCCACGGTCCACCAGCACACTCGACGCGACCCGCAGCGGCGAACGCCCCACTGCAGCACCAGCGGGAAGTACAAACTTGAGCCCAGACGCGACAACACGCGACGACAAGGTCGTGCGGAGGGGACGGCGACCACAAAGCTCGCCGTGCGGCACGGACCCCGCTGCCACATGCGAAGGCGACAAGGCTCCGCACAGCCACACTGCTGGAGGAATGTGGAGCATCGATAGCGTTGGCATTTCGCCGGCTCATCTATTTTCTGCAAACGCCGAGGGCTTAATTTAGGTATACGTATCCATGAAAGCTTGAACTCCTGGACGTGACCTCATTTGATCTGGACCAACTCGCTGACCGTAAATAGCCTGACCTCGACATTTTTACACATGCCACATTGATGTGGGAAAGTGCATGCAAAATTTCGGTGCGCTGCCGCGCGCCGTTTCTCCACTGTCCGTAGAAAATTGTCAGGTGGTCTGGTCGTAAAGTATCAACCACAAGTTAAGATGTGAAGGCCATCATTTAGGCTTTGCCACCAGTGAGTGCATGTGGCCTAGGCCCACCTTCGTTCGTGAATTGATCCAGGACGATAACAGAGTATGAATGCCATTGCGAATGAAGATACGTCACATATCTTATGATGCGTCATTTCTCCATAGCTATCAGTTGAAATGCGTGGCCCAATTATGGGTAGAAATGATGTGTCTATGATATACAATTTAATATATTTTGCAATCTAGTTCCCATTGACATTGTAGCTGCTTTGCAATTTAGTGTCATTTTCGCTCCACCCCCTCTCCTACTCTTTCGCCAGCCGGTTTTAACCGATTAAAGCCAGCCGCATAAAAATTCCAGCTGGCTGCTACCAACACTGGTTGACACGTCAGCGATGCTTCACTTCTCCGGCCACGCAGAACTCATCTGTACAAAAATATCTTCAGTATCTAAACGGCAAAGCTGGCGCCGGTCTGCCCGGTGCAGGAGGTGGGCACCTGGCCGCAGCGGCTGACGCAAGGCGGAGCCGCCGACCGGGGAGACGAAGGCGCCGGCCGGCGGCCAGCCGGACCGCCACGGCACACACCAGAACGCACCGGCCACCGGCCGTGCCAGTCAGAGACGGTGTCGGCGGCCAGCCGGACCGCCACGGCACACACCAGAACGCACCGGCCACCAGCCGTGCCAGTCAGAGACGGTGCCGGCGGCCAGCCGGACCGCCACGGCACACACCAGAACGCACCGGCCACCGGCCGTGCCAGTCAGAGACGGTGCCGGCGGCCAGCCGGACCGCCACGGCCACACCAGAACGACCGGCCACCGGCGGCCAGTCAGAGACGGTGCCGGGGCCAGCCGGACCGCCACGGACACCAGAACGCACCGGCCACCAGCCGTGCCAGTCAGAGACGGTGCCGGCGGCCAGCCGGACCGCCACGGCACACACCAGAAGACCGGCCACCGCCGTGCCAGTCAGAGACGGTGCCGGCGGCCAGCCGGACCGCCACGGCACACACCAGAACGCACCGGCCACCAGCCGTGCCAGTCAGAGACGGTGTCGGCGGCCAGCCGGACCGCCACGGCACACACCAGAACGCACCGGCCACCGGCCGTGCCAGTCAGAGACGGTGTCGGCGGCCAGCCGAACCGACCGGCGCCGCTCCAGCCACCACAGCTCAACAGAACACATCGGTCACCAGCCGTCAGTCACACGGCAACCAGACAGACCATAACCACCCGAAACACGACGCGCAAGATATCGGTCGCCGGCCACGACAGCAACATGGCGACCGGTCGCCAGACGGTCGCCAGGACAGTGCGGAAGACATCGGTCACCAGCCGGTGACGTGGCGGCTACAGCCGTCAGGTGTGGTGGTGGATTGGAGTTTAGGGGCGCGTCGACGTCTAGGGTCATTTTACGCCCAATCCGTCAGAGGCGACACGCGACCACGACGCAGCAGGACTCGACGACACCGAGCGACAGCGGGCCGTGTGTTGGGCTGGCCGTCGTCTCGGCGAGCCGGCCACGCAGCTCCCGCCGCCTCTGCAACGTTGATCCGAGTACCGACACTCCGCATGTACTTAATGTCGCACGCAACTGCACGACATCAAGTACCGACACTCCGCATGTACTTAATGTCGCACGCAGCTGCACGATATCAAGTGCCGACACTCGATTACTTAATGTCGACACCACGACATCAAGTACCGACACTCCGCATGTACTTAATGTCGCACGCAACTGCACGATATCAAGTACCGACACTCCGCATGTACTTAATGTCGCACGCAACTGCACGACATCAAGTACCGACACTCCGCATGTACTTAATGTCGCACGCAGCTGCACGATACCAAGTACCGACACTCCGCATGTACTTAATGTCGCACGCAACTGCACGATATCAAGTACCGACACTCCGCATGTACTTAATGTCGCACGCAACTGCACAATACTAAGTACCGACACTCCGCATGTACTTAATGTCACACACAGCTGCACGATATCAAGTACCGACACTCCGCATGTACTTAATGTCGCACACAGCTGCACGATATCAAGTACCGACACTCCGCATGTACTTAATGTCGCACACAGCTGCACGATATCAAGTACCGACACTCCGCATGTACTTGACATCACATGCAGCGTGAAACTGTCGCGCGGAGACGCGCTGTTGGACGCTAACCTTGTTGCTGTCATGACCAGCCACGCAACCGGCGATGCCGGCACGACAGAGCTGGCGCTGGTAACGTCGAGGACGGGCAGGGGAGCAGACCGCCCATCACTCAGACCGCCACCGATCTCCGCAGCTCAGTGGATTCAAGAACATGAATCAACATCAAGAATGTCGTCGTAACAACTCACTCGATGGCTGGCACTGCGGCCATCAACAACACGAATCAACACCGAGGACGCCATCGTCACCCCTCAATCGACGTCGGCCACAACACGTCTGCGCGGAACCTCCGCCGACGTCGGTCGAAAAGGCACACCTCCGAGGCACGACCCACGCCCGGCACGACACCCGGACCATCGCTCGTCCCGCGCCCCGTCCCGCGACACCGCAAAAGACCCCGACCCGCCTCACCTGACACTGGCCGGGCGCCAGCCCGAGCCACGACACAAGTCATGGGACAGTACCCGGCAATCGGCCCGGCCGCGCGCCCGTCTCGAGCGGCACTCTCCCCTCACCCCGCCGGGAGACGGCACAGGGTGTGGCCGGAACACTGATCACGGACCGGCAGCCGGCCGGCCGTACACTGGTGTGGGCCGTGCGGCCCGCCTCACTGCTGCTGCCCGCGGTCGTCCGGCGGCGGCACCGACGAGTGCACCACCCAGCCCACCAGGTTCTGCAGCTGGCTCACCAGGCTCTCGTTCTCGCGCAGCGCCAGCCAGATGTCCTGCTGCGCGTCCTCCAGGTCACCCAGCCTGCGGGCACAAACCGGGGGTCACGCCGGAGCCAGCGATACACCAGATCTGGGCTCTAGGTCACCCAGCCTGCGGGCACAAACCGGGGGTCACGCCGGAGCCAGCGATAGGCACCCAGCCGGGGACCGGGGGTTACGCCGAAGCCAGCGATATGCCAGATCCGGGCTCTGACAGCCTGCGGGCACAAACCGGGGGTCACGCCGGAGCCAGCGATACACCAGACCTCGCGAGATCTTGGCCAAGCCCCTCGCCCCGAAGATGGTGAACGTGCCGACGACACCTGTGCAGGACGGCCAGTGGTGATCACCGTCGCGTTTTACCAATCACTTGGTTGTCTGCGGTTAATGTTGACAGTTGGAGAGAAGCTGAATCTATTCTACACTTACTCGATGCCTCGATAGCTTGCAAACATGGACCAAACAACCTTGAACTTTTGGGGAGTTATGCGGCAGTTGTGGAACTTTTTCTTCCGCGTGTGTAAAATTTCAAGCAAACATTGCATCGGGAAGAAGAAAGGTAATCCAGTTAAGATCTTATTGCACAAATATCACTGCAGAGGCGACACCGGTTGTGATCAGTCCACGGTGACACAGACGCTGGACGGACAAGGGCAACAGGCGAACTATGTAACTCCCCTGCTGCACGCGTAGGGTCGGGAACCATACCGTTGCCGGCAGATGGTAAGTCGTGCGCCGACCAAGCTTGTCTCATCATCGCTCTCGCCACGCACACCCACCGGCACAGTTGCATCGGGTACGATACATCATACCAGCCAAAACAGCGCCCCATGCCTACCACAGTCGTCACAAGCAACAGTATGCCCGCCAGTTACTGTATACTGTGCCGGAGAGCTCCTTTCGCCTCCGTGTACCGCACTGGCCGACACGCTCCGGGGCCGCCACAACCCTGACTCTGGGGTGGGGTGGAGGTGCAGGGCAGGACGCTCACCCTGACGCCAGGTGTCGGCCGGTCCCCTGTTGACCCTGGCTCTGGTGGGGTGAGGGTGAGGGTGAAGTGTCGGGCAGGACTCTCACCCCGACGCCAGGTGTCGGCCGGTCCCCTGTTGACCCTGGCTCTGGTAGGGTGAGGGTGGGGGTGAAGTGTCGGGGAGGACTCTCACCCTGACGCCAAGTGTCGGCCTGGCTCTGGGTGGGGTGAGGGTGAAGTGTCGGGCAGGACTCTCACCCTGACGCCAAGTGTCGGCCTGGCTCTGGGTGGGGTGAGGGTGAGGGTGAAGTGTCGGGGAGGACTCTCACCCGGACGCCAGGTGTCGGCCGGCCTCCCTGTTGACCTTGCCGGACCGTCGGACGGCCGCCGGTCGTGTCGGGCCCTGGCCGCAGACGCCTCGCACGGCCGCCGCGTACCGCTTCTGCACGCCGGTCAGCGCGTCGGCCAGCTCGTCCACGCGCGCCTCCAGCTGCGTCAGGTCGACGGCGGCGATCTCCTTCTTGATGTACTTGGTCTGCGCCGCCCTGCCGACACAGCCGCCGCCGCCGGTACACAGTGGTGTGCGGCAGTAACGTGCTTAACTACCGAGACAGCCGCCGCCGCCGGTACACAGTGCTGTGCGGCAGTAACGTGCTTAACTACCGAGACAGCCGCCGCCGCCGGTACACAGTGGTGTGCGGCAGTAACGTGCTTAACTACCGAGACAGCCGCCACCGCTACACGGTGACGTGCGGCAGTAACGTGCGTAACTACCGAGACAGCCGCCGCCGCCGGTACACAGTGCTGTGCGGCAGTAACGTGCGTAACTACCGAGACAGCCGCCGCCGCCGGGTACACAGGCTGGCGGGCGTACGTAGCCGCCGCCGCGAGCACTGTGCGGCAGTAACGTGCTTAACTACCGAGACAGCCGCCGCCGCCGGTACACAGTGCTGTGCGGCAGTAACGTGCGTAACTACCGACACAGCCGCCGCCGCCGGTACACAGTGCTGTGCGGCAGTAACGTGCTTAACTACCGAGACAGCCGCCACCGCTACACGGTGACGTGCGGCAATACCGCACTCCACAACACAGCGTAGTACATAGTACGCTGAGTAAGTGGTGCCTACACAGCATCCTGTTGACGAGCATCAGAAATGATAAACTGCAGTAAGCCGTGCAAATGGAGACCAGCAATGGAAATAGCTTCATTGAATGGCAATGAAAGAACGTGAGATCCGAGACGCAGATTATTCCGTTGTTTTTGCTATTCTCTATCGGGAGTATTGCGGTAGTCCCCTCCCCATATTGCGGCTAAATGTCCACATGTGATAGTTAACGCATGCTCAAGATCAGAGGTGAGTGAGTCATCGGCCACCTCGCCGTCAACACCAGCAGACACTGCCACTCGGACGGCAGCAGCCCTGCGGCGGACTCACAGAGTCTGCAGCATCACGTCAACACCAGCAGACACTGCCACTCGGACGGCAGCAGCCCTGCGGCGGACTCACAGAGTCTGCAGCATCACGTCAACACCAGCAGACACTGCCACTGGACGGCAGCAGCCCTCGGCGGACTCACAGAGTCTGCAGCATCACGTCAACACCAGCAGACACTGCCACTCGGACGGCAGCAGCCCTGCGGCGGACTCACAGAGTCTGCAGCATCACGTCAACACCAGCAGACACTGCCACTCGGACGGCAGCAGCCCTGCGGCGGACTCACAGAGTCTGCAGCATCACGTCAACACCAGCAGACACTGCCACTCGGACGGCAGCAGCCCTGCGGCGGACTCACAGAGTCTGCAGCATCACGTCAACACCAGCTGACACTGCCACTCGGACGGCAGCAGCCCTGTGGCGGACTCACAGAGTCTGCAGCATCACGTCAACACCAGCTGACACTGCCACTCGGACGGAAGCAGCCCTGCGGCGGACTCACAGAGTCTGCAGCATCACGTCAACACCAGCAGACACTGCCACTCGGACGGCAGCAGCCCTGCGGCGGACTCACACAGTCTGCAACATCACGTCAACACCAGCAGACACTGCCACTCGGACGGCAGCAGCCCTGCGGCGGACTCACACAGTCTGCAACACCACGCCAACACCAGCAGACCCTGCCACCCTGCAGGGTCTGCCGCCGCAGACCGCAGGGGCCACGTCCCGTCGAAGCCCAACGCACTCAACAAGGTCCCGCCCAGCACGCAAGCGACTCGCCCCACCCCTCCCCACCGGACTGACGAGTGAGAAACAGCTCTAAGACATCACACGGCAGACAGGCCGGCGGACAGAACCACGCACCGCCGACCGACGACAGACAGAGCGCACGAGTCAAAGCCGATCGCAAACCAGCGATCTCACATTGCTACGTACACAGAAAAGATGGCACCTGACGAGGACGGCAATGCCAACAAGGTACTGATCTTCGGGGGGGGGGGGGGTATATCGGGCATGCCATACATATAGTTCAAGTGACAGCAGTTCAAAGTTCGAAGTCAAAGTAACACTTCTCGCCAACATTACGGCCATCATGCCAATGTCCAGCGACGAGCCCGGCAATTACGCTCGCACTCGAGTGGCAGGTCCCAACGAGCTTCGACAATGCTCGTCCCCTTCCATGGTGGATCATCAGCGTATCGGTGTGAGCCCCCCCCCCAGACCGCCGTGGCGGGGCTCGGCTCACTTGTACCAGTCGGAGAGCAGTTCGGCCATCGAGCTGCGAGTGGGCGTCACCTCCGCGTCCAGCAGCGCCTGCAGCGCCTTGCTCGTGCCCGTCAGCTTGATCTTCTCCAGGTGGTGGAACTGCTCGTCGTTGTAGGTGAGCGCTGCAACCGACAGCGCGTCGGTTCGCACGAGAACACACGCCATATTTTAACGGCGGTATTGGGTTGGTTATTTGGGTTTAGAGGTGCATCGACTGTTTTGGCCACACAGCGCCCACAACGGTATTAGACGATAGACATCTTAACATCATCTAACATCACAAAGGAAGTTTAGGAGTCTGATTCAACGGCGGTAAGAGGGTGCGCGCCCATGCTGGATGATATTGTGATCGCCTGGCCACCGTGCACGACACCCGGGATATAATGGCCTATCATCACCAGTGGCTACAGACAGCACAAGCGTTGGGCGCTGTACGACCGCGCCTTTTTCTCTCCAGCGAGCAGCTACCCAGCAACACCAGCCGCCATTTGACCCCGCCACCGCCGCCCACTGCTCGGGGCGATACGCCCCGGCTGCGCGGCGCCGTGCCACTCACTGCGCGCGGTGCGGTCGCGCAGCAGGTGTTGCCAGCTGTCGCGCAGCTTGGCCGTGCAGGTGGCGGCGCGCGCCGCGGCCGTGCCCAGCGAGCCGAGGTGCGCCACCCGGCCGCGCCACTCCACCAGCAGACACGTCTCGCCCACGATGCGCCGGTGCAGCTCGGGGATGTTGGTCTCCGACAGGCTGCGCTCCCGCTCGGCCACCTGCCGGCGAGCTCGAAAACGTCAGCGGCGCGACGCCCAGGTGAGGTCACTCGCCATGCCGTGTATGCTCCCTCCACCTGTCCGCCCATACACTTCCCCACTACTGACCGTGCTGTGCAGGTACTGTGTATGCCCTCCACCTGCCTGCCCCTACCCTCCCCAACTGACCGTCCTGTTCATGTCCTGCAGCTGTCTCCCCCCACTGACTTACCTGTGTATGTCCTCCAGTTGTCTCCCCCCACTGACTGTCCTGTGTATGTCCTCCAGCTGTCCGTCGCTCCCCTCTCCCCACCACTGACCGTTCTGTGCAGGTCCTCCACTGACCGTCCTGTGCAGCTCCCTCCAGCCTGCCGGACAGTGCTCCCAGACCGCTGCGAGCTCCTCCAGCTGCCGGACGGGCTCGGCCAGCTGCGACAGCGCGCCGGCCGCGGCCCGCTGCGTGGTGTCGCCGGCCTCCTCCAGCTGTCGCAGCAGCGCGCTGCTGGTGCGCTCCGACACGGCCAGCAGCGACCAGTGGCGGCCCAGCGTGGCGCTCAGCTGCTGACACGCCTCCAGACTGTCCTTGAGCCGCGTCAGCTCCGTCTTCAGCACGGCTCTGCAACGGCCGGCGTGACAGGTTGTCACTAAGTCCACCAGTCAGCTGTCACAAGGTCCACCGGCCGGCTGTCACTGGGTCCACCGGCCGGCTGTCACTGGGTCCACCGGCCGGCTGTCACAAGGTCCACCGGCCGGCTGTCACTGGGTCCACCGGTCGGCTGTCACTGGGTCCACCGGCCGGCTGTCACTGGGTCCACCGGCCGGCTGTCACTGGGTCCACCGGCCGGCTGTCACTGGGTCCACCGGCCGGCTGTCACTGGGTCCACCGGTCGGCTGTCACAAGGTCCACCGGTCGGCTGTCACTGGGTCCACCGGTCGGCTGTCACTGGGTCCACCGGTCGGCTGTCACTGGGTCCACCGGCCGGCTGCCATAAGGTCCACCGGCCGGCTGTCACTGGGTCCACCGGTCGGCTGTCACTGGGTCCACCGGTCGGCTGTCACTGGGTCTACAAGGTCCACTGGCCAGTTGTCACTAGACCTACTGTGTCTGCCGGCCGGCCGACAGCTGAGGCCACTGACGGCTGGTCAGCCGTTCAGACCGACAACGCTCTGAACGCTTATGACCACCGATTCAGACATGTAATATAATTCATCGAAGTGGAACAAGGTTTCCCATGCAATGGAGCGAAGAAAGTTGCAATACAATGTCTCGTTCAATGTCATTTTCTGGGTTAAAGCTGCATAATGTGAAGAAAAAAAAACTTCTCTGAAAATTAGTCGGGATGACGCTCGAAACCTCTTCGCCAACCTCGATGTACGCCAGTGTTTTCTCATGGCCATCAACTCAGCAATGAAGACCGCAGAGTATGGCAGCAGGGGTAGGATCTCGTGATCCTCTCACGAAAGCACTACCCACGCCGGTGTCAATTTTCAAGCCATCCGTGTAGGTGATGAGGTGATGAGGTAATGATATGCTGAGGGAATGTGTTCTAACAAGTTTGATAGCAGACTCTCTTGTGTACCCCCATTTTCCAACGTCAGCGAAGGAGAAATGGATAGAGGGGAGATCAGCTCTCATGGGGTGGTAGTCATCTGTTCACACTGTCTAGTTCCTTGCAGCTCAATTTTCACTTTTCATGAGCATCCTCAGTCTCACACAGTAAGATGTTCCTATCCTGGCATGAACATGAAATACAATGTGACCAAAAGTGTAGTCCGGTAACAGTGTGTACATCAGCACAGCCAGGTGTGGACAACAGTGTGTACATCAGCACAGCCGGATGTACGTCAGTGTGTACATCAGCACAGCCGGGTGGTGTGGGGTGGGCAGTGGCGGCGCCCGTTCGGTGTACATCAGCACAGCCGGGTGGTGTGTCGTGGGGTGCAGGCCAGTGCTGCCGGTGCAGACCTCTGCTTACGTCAGTGTGTACATCAGCACAGCCGGGTGGTGTCAGGATCAGGTCGTGCTGGTGCAGGCCAGTGCTGCCGGTCCGCAGACCTCTGCTTACGTCAGTGTGTACATCAGCACAGCCGGGTGGTGTCAGGATCAGGCCAGTGCTGCCGGTCCGCAGACCTCTGCTTACGTCAGTGTGTACATCAGCACAGCCGGGTGTGTGTCAGGATGCAGGCCAGTGCTGCCGGTCCGCAGACCTCTGCTTACGTCAGTGTGTACATCAGCACAGCCGGGTGGTGTCAGGATCAGGTCAGTGCTGGATGCAGGCCAGTGCTGCCGGTCCGCAGACCTCTGCTTACGTCAGTGTGTACATCAGCACAGCCGGGTGGTGTCAGGATGCAGGCCAGTGCTGCCGGTCCGCAGACCTCTGCTTACGTCAGTGTGTACATCAGCACAGCCGGGTGTGTGTCAGGATGCAGGCCAGTGCTGCCGGTCCGCAGACCTCTGCTTACGTCAGTGTGTACATCAGCACAGCCGGGTGGTGGTGTCAGGTGGATGCAGGCCAGTGCTGCCGGTCCGCAGACCTCTGCTTACGTCAGTGTGTACATCAGCACAGCCGGGTGGTGTCAGGATGCAGGTCAGTGCTGCCGGTCCGCAGACCTCTGCTTACGTCAGTGTGTACATCAGCACAGCCGGGTGGTGTCAGGATCAGGTCAGTGCTGCCGGTCCGCAGACCTCTGCTTACGTCAGTGTGTACATCAGCACAGCCGGGTGGTGTCAGGATGCAGGCCAGTGCGCCGGTCCGCAGACCTCGCTTACGTCAGTGTGTATAGGTAGTGCTGGATGCAGGCCAGTGCTGCCGGTCCGCAGACCTCTGCTTACGTCAGTGTGTACATCAGCACAGCCGGGTGGTGTCAGGATGGGGATGCAGGCCAGTGCTGCCGGTCCGCAGACCTCTGCTTACGTCAGTGTGTACATCAGCACAGCCGGGTGGTGTCAGGATCAGGTCGGTGTGACGTCAGTGTGTACATCAGCACAGCCGGGTGGTGTCAGGGTCAGGTCAGTGCTGCCGGTCCGCAGACCTCTGCTTACGTCAGTGTTACATAGCACAGCCGGGTGGTGTCAGGATCAGGCCAGTCAGGCCAGTGCTGCCGGTCCGCAGACCTCTGCTTACGTCAGCATACGCACGGCGAGGTCCATCAGCGCGCACGACAGACTGTACGACGTGACCCGCCGTCGGTACTCGAAGCCCACGCTGCACGCCATCTTGGCCAGGATCGCGTCGTTCTCCACGCTCAGCGTCTGGGGTATCGTCGGGAACTTGGCTGGAACACGGACGCAGCGATGCTGGGCACACCAGAGAAGGCGAGCGGCAGGCGGACAAAAACCGCAGCCAAGATGTGTCGCCACCAGCGGCGTTGTGACGGGAACGCGACTTAAAAGCTCGCGTCATCTCGCCCGCCCATGAAATACTTAGAAATCCGAGGCAACAGAATAATGACAATCATGAGAGAAAAAGATTCCCTCCCCGCAGGCAACAGAGTAGCTACACTCACGCAGAGGTCTCAATGCTGACGTCACCAGAACCTTCGCCACTTCCCATGGTAACAGAGCGGCCACACTCACGCAGCGTCCCCGGTACTAACGTCACCAGAACCCCGCCCCCCCAGGTAACAGAGCGGCCACACTCACGCATCGTCCCCGGTACTAACGTCACCAGACCCCCCAGGTAACAGGGGGCCACACTCACGCAGCGGCATTGGTACTAACGTCACCAGAACCCCCAGGTAACAGGGCGGCCACACTCACGCAGCGTCCCCGGTACTGACGTCACCAGAACCCCCCGGTAACAGAGCGGCCACACTCACACAGCGTCCCCGGTACTGACGTCACCAGAACCCCCAGGTAACAAGGCGGCCACACTCACGCAGCAGCCGTGAATATGCATAAAGTGCGTCGTGAGCCAGCCAATACACAAACGACAAACAACACTCACGCAGCGGCACCGGCCGACACGGCGTCACGTCGTTGTTCTCCTTGTCGAACAGCACGAGCGGCTGGTCGGCCGTGGTGGCCGGGTACTGCGACACGGCCGTGTCGGCCGACACCAGCTCCGACAGCAGCTGGCCGCTCAGCAGCACGATCTGGCTGGCAGGCGCGATGCCCGTCTGCACGGCCACGGCCGACTGCAGCGCCGAGTAACTGCGGCGGCGGACACAGGAACTACTCACACACGACGCGACGCGACGCGACACGAAACACGCCACACGTACACACGGCACAACGCGACGGCAGAACAGCGCGACAATCCGCTGCAGCGTGGACCCGGCTGGTCATTGGTGCTACGACACGTCGCCCGTTGAGTAATATAGCGTCGCCAATCTCTCACGCCGATTGGTCGCAGGCGAAGAGTAGCGACAGACGATACTTGAAATCACAATCTTTGAAGTGTGAGACGGGAAACTTGCCCCTAGACTACTCTTCCCCTAGCGTGGACCCGGCTGGCGACAGACACAATACAGCACCATAGGAAACAGACGAGAAATGATTACAAACGCCGGCAGAGGTATCGTGTTGTACATTACGCTGGAGAAATCGTAGGCGAGGCGTGCGTGTGCGTGCGTGCGTGCGTGCGCGTGCGTGCGTGCGTGCGTGCGGATGCGTGCGTGTGCGCGCGTGTGCGTGTGCGTGTGCGTGTGCGTGTGCGTGTGCGTGTCGTGTGCGTGCGTGTGCGTGTGCGTGCGGTGCGTGCGTGGTGCGTGCGTGCGTGCGTGCGTGCGGGTGCGTGCGGGTGCGTGCGGGTGCGTGCGGGTGCGTGCGGGTGCGTGCGGGTGCGTGCGGGTGCGTGCGGGTGCGTGCGGGTGCGTGCGGTGCGTGCGGGTGCGTGCGGTGCGTGCGTGTGCGTGTGCGTGTGCGTGTGCGTGTGCGTGTGCGTGTGCGTGTGCGTGTGCGTGTGCGTGTGCGTGTGCGTGTGCGTGCGTGTGCGTGTGCGTGGTGCGTGCGTGCGTGCGTGCGTGCGTGCGTGCGTCGCGCGTGCGTGCGTGTGTGTGTGTGTGTGTGTGTGTGTGTGGTGTGTGGTGGTGGTGTGTGTGTGTGTGTTTTTTTTTTTTGTGTGTGTGTGTGTGTGTGTGTGTGTGTGTGTGTGATAGCGGGTTTAGGGTGCATCTACCACTTACTGATCCCCACATATGACCTGTCCCGCTGACGACCAGCTAGGACATCCACGCGTCACATCACGTGCTCTATCTGCGCTGCCGCGGTCACGACTCAGCCATCAGCTGTCTTGATGACAGTCGTCAGGTGACATCAGCTGTCCTCGTCATGACATTGACTGCAGGACGCTCAACTGTGCTGAAACCAGCCTGCGGCCATTCGCAGCGACATCTAGATCAGGCCTTCTTACACCTCCCAGTCCTGTCCGGCCGCCTTCATCACGCCGAAGTTCTCTTCTAAACACCGACCAGAGCCCACCCCACTGACGGAGCGACACCTAGTCCTGGTGACGTGACCCTCGCCCACTCCCAGGAGTGGCCTTCACGCCAGCCAGCCTTTTAATCCTGACATCCGCCTGCCCTCCCCATCCCGACACCAACCTGTCTTCGTGCAGCAGGTAGATCCGCAGATGCTGCAGCTGGTTGACGTGGAACATGTGGAGGCAGCGGCGCGAGGTCATGGCTGTGACCTCGTTGAAGAAGCGGTCAAAGTTCCACATGACTTGCGGGTCCACCTCCAACAGACCGGCCAACAGCGGCGTCACCAACTCCTTGGCGCCGCTGAACGATCATAGTCGGGTTAACCACAAAAAACGTGGAAAACGCATATGGCTATGGTATCTTATAACCCGAGGTGATATGTGTCACAGGGTGGCTATCTTTTGAGATAGAACATGGCTAGGGTACATCATCATCTGCTGGTATATATGTAGCAGGGCGGTTAGCATTTGATATAGCATAAGGCTAGGGTATATGATCAGCTGAAGTGGTATATGTGACGAGGCACATCTCAGACATAGCATACGGCTAGGGGGTATCTTATCATCTGAGGTGGAATATGTGACGTGGCAGCTATCACTTGAGATAGCACATGCAGTGAAGCGATCATCATCTCAGGTGTCACAAGGAGTGACAACACCATCCTGCCGACACGACATCTGGTGCACGTGAAAGGGCTTACGCGGTGGCTGTTCTTCGTCCAGAACACGAATGCGACACACGCAGCGCACGTACCTGCTGATCACCCTATCACCATCGCTAGCCATCGTGGCTTGTCGATGGGGTGGTACTCTCCCACTGCCCGACTGTGAGTAGTAGGTAGCCACCCTGACGTGGCCACCCGACAGGGAGTAGTGGGTAGCCACCCTGACGTGGCCACCCGACAGGGAGTAGTGGGAGGACAGTCTGACGTGGCCACCCGACAAGGAGTAGTGGGAGGACAGACTGACGTAGCCACCCGATGGGGAATAATAGGAAGGGGAGGAGGATGCCGCTTACATCAGCACCACATGAAAAAACGGCGGATGCAGTATGTTCCCGCTTGTGCTACATGCAAGATTTGAGCGTGTCTTATGGAAAAGACACCTTGCGCGGGTATTAAATTTCGAGAGGATAAGCCAATTACCACTAAGCGATGATCGTGGGAGTCCTCACGGTGCACAAGTTTCAACAATGATCGTCTACATCACGGTGATGGTTCAGCCCACTACTATATCGAAACACTACCCAGCTACACCTTGCAATTCTGAAAGGTAGTTCCAGAAGCTTGCAGTAGTGCGTGTGTATGGGGGGGGGGTCGGCAGGGGGAACTCACAGTGACAGCTGGCAGGTATCAGGCAACTTTTCACCCCACTCTATTTCGCCGCCCTCGATAGTCTGAATTCCGCAAATTATCCCTGAAAGAAATGAGGAACCAATGAGGAAAAGGCACAGCTGATTTATCATCTGACACATGTATCCAAGCATGCAGAATGACAAGTGTAAATTACGTCTGTTAGCACCCATAGTCACTCGAAGCCTTTGGAAGCATTCGAATCATGAGATTGAAGTTGATACAACAACCATGCCAAATTTCTGATTTGACCTGTGGAGCATACAGGCTGCAAACTTGTAACTGTACTCGCATTTCCCCGAAAACAAAACAGAAGCAAACGATCGCCGACAATGCTCTTCAGCTTTCGACAAAGACGTTCTTCCAATGCATGCCCTGTGCTGTAAGATATGCACACACCTTCACTATAGAACCTAGCAGTCGGATGCGTCGCAAAATAATCCAAATACCTACCACACAAACCTTCAGTCACACACACACAAACGTTCGCAACACAACCACAACCACCACTCCGAGCACGTGCCATCGAGCGGGAGCGGTGCCGACGCGTGGTCGAGGGGCGGGGATGGCCGAGTGGTTGAGGTGTCGGGCTATGAGTACCAATGGTCCCGTGTTCGACTCTAGCGCCACTCAGGACATTTCCCAATCCCGCGGCCCACCGGCGAAACAGTGTGGGCGGCGCCATTAGCCGTGAATGTGCATAATGTGTGTCGTGAACCAACCAATAAACAACAGACGCGTGGTCGAACCGCGCCAGCCGCAGCTCACCCGCCTTCTTTGTTAGCTAGTTATTTGTGTTTTAGGGTGCTTCGACCAGACTTGATCATTCGCGCCAATAACATTTTGTTATGCTTCACTGTTGGCATTAACTATTAGATCGGTATGCACGTGGTCTTAAATCAGATCGCTGAAAGGCAACGAAACTAGTTCCCCGAGTGTACTAGTTTTGAATAGTTTCCTAGAACGTCTTTGTATGTCAGGCAACTCAAATTTATTCCGTAAAATAATCTCCGCAGCTCACCCGGCTTCTTCTTGGTGGTGATGACGTGCATGGTCTCCTTGTTCTTGCGGCCGCCGTACGGTCGGAACGGCAGCTGGCCGGTGGCCACGTGGTAGAGCGTCACCCCGATCGACCACAGGTCGACCGTGGCGCGGAACGTCTTGCCGGCCGACTTGCGCAGCACGGCGCGCTCGTACATGTCCGGGTGCTGAGGGGGGCGGGGGCTGACCGGTTATCGCTCGTACATGTCCGGGTGCTGAGGGGGCGGGGGCTGACCGGTTATCGCTCGTACATGTCCGGGTGCTGAGGGGGGGGCTGATCGGTTATCGCTCGTACATGTCCGGGTGCTGAGGGGGGGAAGGGGCTGACCGGTTATCGCTCGTACATGTCCGGGTGCTGAGGGGGCGGGGGCTGACCGGTTATCGCTCGTACATGTCCGGGTGCTGAGGGGAGGGGGCTGACCGGTTATCGCTCGTACATGTCCGGGTGCTGAGGATGCTGTACAGGGGTGGGGCTGACCGGTTATCGCTCGTACATGTCCGGGTGCTGAGGGGGGCTGATCGGTTATCGCTCGTACATGTCCGGGTGCTGAGGGGGGCGGGGGCTGACCGGTTATCGCTCGTACATGTCCGGGTGCTGAGGGGGGCGGGGGCTGACCGGTTATCGCTCGTACATGTCCGGGTGCTGAGGGGGGCGGGGGCTGATCGGTTATCGCTCGTACATGTCCGGGTGCTGAGGGGGAAGGAGGCTGACCGGTTATCGCTCGTACATGTCCGGGTGCTGAGGGGGAAGGAGGCTGACCGGTTATCGCTCGTACATGTCCGGGTGCTGAGGGGGAAGGAGGCTGGCCGGTTATCGCTCGTACATGTCCGGGTGCTGAGGGGAGGGGCTGATCGGTTATCGCGGGAGGTTATCGTGGGGGGCTGATCGGCACACCTTATTAGCTCCTGGTCACCCTGTATCACTGTGAACGACGCACACCAACACACACACACCAATGCCTTATTGGCTCCTGGTCACCTTGCATCACTGTGAACGACACAGGCCAACACACACACCGATGCCTTATTGGGTCTCGATTGCACCGTATTAGCTCATTTTCACACGCCACTACTGTGATCAACGACACACATCAGCACACACCGATGCCGTACTGGCTCTTCGTCATGCCACATCGGCTCCTGCTCACACTGCGCGAGCGACGACATACACCAACACGCCGATGCTGAACCAATGCCGTGTGCAAAGGGAGCGACACAGCGACACCTGCGATAGTCATTGGAAAGTGCACCACAAAGTCGAGGTCGACGCACACGAACCGTCAGTCACAGACAAGTTCAATTTTCCAGCCTACACCTTCCAGTGCACAAGGTTGGCGATGTTAGCCGGCCGCAGTGTGTCTCGGACGGCGCGATGCACATGAGGTCGAGCCAGGCTCGGCACCCACCAGGTACTCCTCGGTGCCGTAGAGCGACATGAACTGCTGGTCGTCGTCGAGCTCGCGCGCCGCGCCAAAGTCGGTCAGCTTGTAGACGGTGCTGCCGTCCACGTCGATGTACTTCATGATGTTGCCCGGCTTCAGGTCGCGGTGCACCAGGTTCAGGTCCCGCAGGTGCTTCATGCCGTCCGCTGTTGGTCGACCGGCGGCCGCGTCAACAGTCGCGAGGTTCACGTCTCGCACTCGGAAGTGCGACGTCAGATCATTACAGTTGCTTCCGATGTAATATGACTTCAAATTTAGCAATACGATTTCAGAAAGGCACAGCTAGGGAACTGCCGGCGTCGATCGTCCAAGACTTCAGCCCATAAAACTTGGTCAAGATTGCACTGCCTAACAACAGCTATTTGGCAGGGAACACAGCATTAACACTCACACGTCCGGCGGTCCGCGCCAACTTCGCTTGTCCGGAGGGCAGATGTCAGCCCCCTTAAAATCTCTAGAACTATGCTAGCTAGCGACAAACGGAAAACGTGTTGGATAGCTGGTGACAGGCTCTATCGAAAGTGTTTCGGTCATTTTTCGCTCAGGTCAATATTCAAGTTACTGGGTCATCATAGGTCAAATTCGACCAGATCGGGTGTGACTCAGATATTGACACATATCTGAGGACCTATAACAGATAGAAACAAACGGTGACCGCTATACGACAGTCTCTGAAATGTGCTATCGACAATAGGCGGCATGATTTAAGGTCAGGTCAACCGAAACTGACTTCAGGTCAAGGTCATGAAGTAGCCTAGGGAGGACATGTAATGTATCAATCAACACGTCTTGGCGATACAAGTACAATGGCGGTAATTTCAGCCTTCTAGCTCAATGCAGTGAGATATAATGCTAAGAAATGTGCCAGTGGTTTCAGGTGACCTCAGATGACATTGGTGATGTCACTGAGCAAAAATGTCAGCAGTAACATTGAGCATAGCTTCCAACTACACGCCACAACTGTTGTGATGTCATTCCGAGAGCAAATATGTAACCAGGTAACATTTGTATATTTTACCATAGCTCTATAATGGGGGAAGCCATGGCCGCGAGCTGACCTCAGGTCAATGCTACGAAAAAAACGTATATATATGTTATGGTACCTGATGAGATCATGACGTGTTATAAGTTTGAAATCAATCGCCAATCATTGTGTAAGTTATGCCACCTAGAACTCCGAGGGGTGTTGGGTCACTTCGCCTGACCTGGTGACCTGACCTGAGATGACCCAGGATAAAAATGTATGAGGATATGCGGAAAAGACCAATAAACAGCTATGCGAGGTTTGGCCTTGCTAACCCGATTAGTATGGCGGAAAATTAGGAAAAACCGCAGGAGGGGCAGATATCTGCCCCCGGACGTGCGCGTGTTAAGCAGCAGTAAACACGATGTGGGTGGGCGTAGCGCAAGCCCGGCACAGCCCCACCACCCATGGACCGAGTAACAGACACGGGTGTCGCAACACCAGGACAAACTACTTCTCGTCATATCACCGTCTCACCACCCGTGGACCGAGTAACAGTCACGGGTGGCGCAACACCAGGACAAACTACTTCTCGTCATATCACAGCCCCACCACCCGTGGACCGAGTAACAGTCACGGGTGTCGCAACACCAGGACAAACTACTCGTCATGTGACAGCCATCCCATCCATAAGCCGACCAGCACTCACAAAGGTTCCGCAACACCAGGAAGAACTCTTTCTCATCCAGGCCGTAAGCGTTCTCCGGATCGTCCAGCATGTTGAAGAGACTGCCACCAGTGCAGAGCTCCATCACGATCACCTTACCGCGACCTTCTTGCTGCAAACGGAGCCGACAAGTCACGTGGACGGAGGCGAGATGTGACGTCACAGAACCCATAATACACGTGGACGGCACCGGCGGAAGCCGTCGTCGCACCCTGGCCGGGACGGGATTAGCCCTGGTCATAGCAGTTACTGACCAGGACCGGACTTAGTTTGACACATGACTGATCGTGACCGATCCTGACTGACACCGAAAACGTGACTGATCCTGACATAGGACACGTGACTGACCATGACACCGGACTGACCACGACACGTGACTGACCATGACACCGGACTGACCACGACACCGGACTGACCACGACACCGGACTGACCACGACACAGGACTGACCATGACACCGGACTGACCACGACACCGGACTGACCATGACACCGGACTGACCACGACACCGGACTGACCACGACACCGGACTGACCACGACACCGGACTGACCACGACACCGGACTGACCACGACACCGGACTGACCATGACACCGGACTGACCAGACACGGACTGGCCACGACACCGGACTGACCATGACACCGGACTGACCACGACACAGGACTGGCCACGACACCGGACTGACCACGACACCGGACTGACCACGACACCGGACTGACCACGACACCGGACTGACCACGACACCGGACTGACCACGACACCGGACTGACCACGACACCGGACTGACCACGACCGGACTGACCAGAGGACCACGACACCGGACTGACCACGACACAGGACTGCACGACACCGGACTGACCACGACACCGGACTGACCACGACACCGGACTGACCACGACACCGGACTGACCACGACACCGGACTGACCACGACACAGGACTGGCCACGACACCGGACTGACCACGACACCGGACTGACCACGACACAGGACTGGCCACGACACCGGACTGACCACGACACCGGACTGACCACGACACCGGACTGACCACGACACCGGACTGACCACGACACCGGACTGGCCATGACACCGGACTGACCACGACACCGGACTGACCACGACACCGGACTGACCACGACACCGCACGGACCACGACACCGGACTGACCACGACACCGCACGGACCATGACACCGGACACGCGACTGACCCCGACAGCGGCCACGACTGACCACGACCATCACTTTGTGCACGAGTCCAGCTTAAGACTGGTCGGCGACTCCAACAGCAAACTCACCAGACCAGCTCGGCAGCGGCCAATCGCCGTTTAAATCAACTAAATAATGAGGGAACGTTTGCCTGCGGTTTATCACCATGGGAAAAAACATACTAGGAAGACCTTGAACCTTGCAGTACCTGTTCGCATATTAATTTGACAGCTAGTAGCCTAAATGATACTCTAGTTCACTATGGATCTAGCGTGATTGAGATCGTAGTGACTTCACTTCCGGTGACATTTGAACGAAATCATTGGTGCACAGAAAAACGCCAGCAATCGAGGAACAAAGATATGAACGATTGATTTTCGCCAACTGACATGAAGTGCAATGGACATGTTGCCATAATTATGCATTGTTGTGAAACGTGGTCATCAAACGTTGTTGGACGTCTTCAAACGTCTTCCTTTTTCCACTTTTCATTACCTTATTCAGAATGGAATATATGTCATTCAGACTAAGATCTGGAATATCCATAGCAAATGTTCAGTCTTTTAAAAACGACTGAAATAATGCATACCAAATATCCAGCAATGTGGGCAGCATTGTAAGAAATTGAGTGTCGCCCGTCGTCGCCGCACAGTTTGTGGTCGGTATGGAGCTAGCATTCGTGACGCTGGCATTTGACTGACTTTGAAACCTGGTAGCCTACTTCACTTTTTTTCTCGAAAACAAAATCAGGGGCATAAGTTCCCATGTGCTTGGAAAAGTTTCGTATTTCATCTATCGAGTTCCTGATAAATCTCGATAGAGAAACATGCACCACATGGACAATGCGGGTAACATCAGATTCAATAACTGACCTCAGGATGCCACGTGACAAGCCGTAACCTCGATATATCATTAGTCATGGGCGCCTTTTTGGCGATCTTAGAATGCCAGGCGCACGATGGCACTTACATTCAGCCTCTGCGCTCCTTAATTTTATGATGCTCGACTAAAATGGAAGCTTCCCCACGTAGGCCAACTGTTAAGCCTTGGACTGACCTGTGGCGTCACATTCAACACATCGCTGGCTATAATTAACCAATCCGAGCTCATCCTGCTCAGCTCCGTCGCATGCCGCCGAAAGCAACGAAGTAACTGTTCAATTCAAACAAGGGGCAGACTCTGCCCCCCTCCCCCCCAGTGGGGAGCATTCGGCTGCCCGACTGTGCCGAGCGGGCAGCTGACCCACCTCTTCTTCGATGGCCAGCAGCTTGACTATGTTCTTGTGGTTGACCTTCTTCAGCACGTCGAACTCGCGCATCTGCACCTCGTGAGGGCGCATGTGGCTCAGCTGGTTGAAGGTCTTCACAGCTCCTTTTGCTGCCAACCACAGGCCACCGCTCGCCGTTTTGCTGCCAACCACAATGTCACACCACCTCACTTTTTCAATCCACCGCTCGCCGTTTTGCTCCAACCACAAGTGTCAACACCACCAGCTCGCCATTTTGCTGCCAACCACAGAGTGTCGTCGATTGGTTGGTTTTATTTGAGTTTTAGGGCGCATCAACCGCACAGTGTCAACACCACCGGCTCGCCGTTTTGATGTAAATCATACAGTGTCAACGGTGTCGCATCCACACACCCAGTCCCGCAGGTCTGTACTCCATACCCAGCTCCCGTACCCAGGCTGGTAGGTTAGATTCCCTCACACAGCAAGATGGGTGCTGTGTAGCTGTAATGTTCGCAGCTGTGCAAAAGCAATTCACGAAGCACATGCCGAAATTATCCAGATTAACTATATTTCGGTGGCTGCGTACACTGTACAGTCTCCTCCCACCGACCACCGACCGCCGACCTCACTACAGGTCGGCTGCTGTGTACAGCCTTCACCACATGTCACCAGCTGTGCTACAGCTGCTCACTTTTACGCCTAAGGTCTCCGACAGACCGACTGCCTTGTTGACGCCCTGGAACAGTGGAAGCTACTCACCTTGTTGACGCTCTGGAACACGACAGCGCTAATTTCCCTGCCGACAGCTACTGCCTTGTTGACGCCCTGGACACAGGCTGGCAGCACTCCCGGACGTCACCTTGTTGACCCCTGGAACACGGCATGGCGCTCACCTCCTGGATATGGTGACTGCTCACCTTGTTGACGCCCTGGAACACGGCACCGGTGGCCCCCTTGCCCAGCACGCTGGTGGTGCACCACACGTAATTGGTGGAGCCGCGCAGAAACGTCATGTTGGCGGCGTCCCGGCGGTGCGAGGGCGGCGAGTCACACTCACTGCCTGCAGGGGAGGTCAGCTGGTCACCGTCAACACCAGCACAGCCTGCTGGGACAGTCAGCTGGTCACCCTCAACACTGGCACAACAGCTGTGACATCAAACACAGCCTGGGCAGCGTGACATCAGCGCTCTAACTGGGCTGACATCAACACAGTGTCCACTGGCACAACAGCCGTGACATCAAACACAGCCTGCTGGGACAGTCAGCCGGTCACCATCAACACTGGCACAACAGCTGTGACATCAAACACAGCCTGCCGGGACAGTCAGCCGGTCACCATCAACACTGGCACAACAGCTGTGACATCAAACACAGCCTGCTGGGACAGTCAGCCGGTCACCATCAACACTGGCACAACAGCTGTGACATCAAACACAGCCTGCCGGGACAGTCAGCCGGTCACCATCAACACTGGCACAACAGCTGTGACATCAAACACAGCCTGCGGACAGTCAGCCGGTCACCATCAACACTGGCACAACAGCTGTGACATCAAACACAGCCTGCCGGGACAGTCAGCTGGTCACCATCAACACTGGCACAACAGCTGTGACATCAAACACAGCCTGCTGGGACAGTCAGCCGGTCACCATCAACACTGGCACAACAGCTGTGACATCAAACACAGCCTGCCGGGACAGTCAGCCGGTCACCATCAACACTGGCACAACAGCTGTGACATCAAACACAGCCTGCTGGGACAGTCAGCTGGTCATCAACACTGGCACAACAGCTGTGACATCAAACACAGCCTCTGGGTGGCACACGTGACATCAAACACAGCCTGCTGGGACAGTCAGCTGGTCACCATCAACACTGGCACAACAGCTGTGACATCAAACACAGCCTGCGGGACAGTCACGGTCACCATCAACACTGGCACAACAGCTGTGACATCAAACACAGCCTGCTGGGACAGTCAGCTGGTCACCATCAACACTGGCACAACAGCTGTGACATCAAACACAGCCTGCCGGGACAGTCAGCCAGTCACCATCAACACTGGCACAACAGCTGTGACATCAAACACAGCCTGCCGGGACAGTCAGCCAGTCACCATCAACACTGGCACAACAGCTGTGACATCAAACACAGCCTGCCGGGACAGTCAGCCGGTCACCATCAACACTGGCACAACAGCTGTGACATCAAACACAGCCTGCCGGGACAGTCAGCCAGTCACCATCAACACTGGCACAACAGCTGTGACATCAAACAACAGCCTGCCGGGACAGTCAGTCACCATCAACACTGGCACAACAGCTGTGACATCAAACACAGCCTGCCGGGACAGTCAGCCGGTCACCATCAACACTGGCACAACAGCTGTGACATCAAACACAGCCTGCTGGGACAGTCAGCCGGTCACCATCAACACTGGCACAACAGCTGTGACATCAAGCACAGCCTGCTGGGACAGTCAGCTGGTCACCATCAACACTGGCACAACAGCTGTGACATCAAACACAGCCTGCTGGGACAGTCAGCCGGTCACCATCAACACTGGCACAACAGCTGTGACATCAAACACAGCCTGTTGGGGTGGTCAGCCAGGTCAGGTCAAGTGCTACCACTCAAAGTCCATACCTGAAAACAATTAGCAGTTTCAGTGATCCCTGCATGCTGACCAGTCAATGACAAAATATAACTTTGAAAGGCAGTACCAACCACACTGCACATGTTTGTCAGTGTTGCACTAAAAGCATCTCTGCACAACAGGTGGCATGTGAGAAGATACTATATTTGTGTCAGAAAAGTCAATAATTATTTGAATATTCAGCAATGTTTATTTTTATGTATTATATATTTAGATTCATTAATATTTATTCTTACGCATTATATATTTATATGAATCAATATTTGTTGAAGGTTTTATAGAGGCAATTTGCTCTCCCGACTGGCCACTCTGGATCCTTTCAAGTTGATCCTTGCTTCAACTAAACAGTCCAGACATGAACTAAACAAGTACATCAAGGAACTTCAAGGAACTAAACAAGGTTGAATGGGGCCACAAAATGCATTTGGGAGTGCTTGAGATCTTGGACAACAACAGAAGTGAGCAATAATTCCAATGAATCATGGGTGAACTTGGCTCATTAGTTGTGGGACTAGTCCTTCAGAGAAGTGTTTGTTGAAGGATGACCTGGGTTGTGTAGTCTGCCCAAGATGAGTTTGAGTGCAATTCATCCTGAGCCCTACCAGAAGAAATGTTACTGGTGTATTCACATCACATCATGCCTATTTATCATAAAGATTTGTTTGTGAACTTTTGGAATACATCACCCACCTACACTCAGGCAATATCTATCCAATTTGCATATATCATGGGTATATTTTTGGGAGTACTTTGGCTACTGAGGGCATTTCCCACTAGATGCATTCCTTGGCACAATTGCACCTATTCATGACTTAGCTTGCTGACATATTGCAACTTAGCAGTTAGCTATATGTACATATATGTTTGTATGGTGCATACAGAATGAAATGCCAACATTTATTTTTAATTCCATGGAAGCAATACTACCTAGTGATGGACAACTCATTTATTAGTGCAACAAGATTTTGGGCATGGCTTAGTTTGCCAAGATGTTTATGCATACAAAAATGCTAACATTGGTTTTCAGCCCCACTAAAACAAGGTTAATTGTCAGCAAGTGCATAGCTATTTTTTTGGAATCCAGCTAAAAAATTTGTACTCCATCTAAAAATTTTGTCCTCCACTACCAAGAAAAAAAATATGGAAATCCTACACCAAATCCTTTTATACAAAATTGTGTTGCAAAATGTTTGTGCATCACTATTCCTTATCAAGAGCATCAACATCATACTTGTAAACAAGATACTGTTAGAAAAGAGACATGAATACTTCATAAGCACTCATCAAGGAGCAGGATGTCAATACTTATTGGAGAAGGACATCAATTGAGTGTTCAGAAAGTGGTATTTTCCACCCTATTTCATGAAAAATGTATCACTGTCCCACCCCCAGTGAACATTATGTGATAGGTATGTTAACTGAAATATTCTGCTCTTCCCATGGTAACATTGCTTAGACTCAAAATGTAAGGGAATGTGGTGCATACAGAACTGGGCTGTTTAAATAATTGGTTGGTTATTTGGGCTTTCGGGCACATCAACTGTGTTGGTCATACAGCTGCCCATATTGGGGCTGTTGAAATAGACAACTAGATATGGATGCAATGCTTCATGGGGTCACAAGCCCTCACTGTGGGGTAGGTATACCACTTTGGTTAGAAGATACCAAAAATTGAATGCTGGTATAAAGTGAGAGGCCTTACCACAGGGCAGCATGAAGCTATCGTGGAACCACCTCAGTGGCTCCAGTTCATCAGAATACCTTTCAACTGTTTATGGGACAGGGGTGGATACAAGGGGCAGTGGAAGGGTGTGTCCCCAGTGTCCATCAGGTTTTAGCAAGAGTTGCACATTGAAAGATGTCTGACCTTCAGTGTGTTTGAATGCCCCCTCAACTTCTTAAACCATAAGTACCCCTCTAGAGATGAAGTCCCATAATAATTCCAGGTAGTCCAATTGGACATTTGGTGCATGTGTAGGCTTTAACTGAGTATTCTCCTCCTTTTTCATGCAGAAACATTATTACATCAAGCAACTCATCATAATGCAAAGTAATCTTAAGTGCAACATTAACCAATGGCCCTGACTTAATGACTGTGATGAGGTTAAGTGCACTAATGCCAAGATTTAAACCCACCACAACCTGTATGAAAAGCAGATGCCTGAACCAAATGCACCAACATACATTTTATCATTTTATGCCATATTACCTGTCAAGTCGAAGCCAACTTTTGGGGTTATTTTACCTTCCAGTTGAAAAGCATGCATTTTCAGAGGAAATGAGTAGTCACATCATGTTAAGCACATGTATAAACATTACATTAGGAATAGAAATTCTGGGGAATAAAAAATTGCTACCAACTGTACATTTACCAGTTATTCACCAGGTGTGAAATACATGAGGAGTATTACATAGAGTGCATAAATCAGCCTTCAGAATGGTGTCAATTGAAGTATTGCCTTTGCATATCAACTGAATTTTGCATCCATAGCCATTGCATACTTGCAAGCATAGGTAGGAACCTACCAAGGTCCTACAACTTTTGGCTTATTCTGAACAAAAATATATAACAGGTGGGTACCTAGGTACCCATTTATATTTAGGATGACCATACCATGTTATCAACAAATGGCACTTTCTCACCTACCACATAGGTACCTTGTAGGCAATCTCTTTACCTATAATTACACAAGATGAAGAATGCTACTCATACATGAGACAGCACTAGAAATGAGGAAAGAGACTTCACAAAAGCACATCAAGAAGTAAGATGTTGATACTTCTTTTGGGAGGATGTCTGTTCGGTGTTAAGAACGTGGTAAGTTTCGCCACATTTCATGAATGTTACTCAGGAAAGCCGTATACATGTGACGAATAATAAGATAACGGTACCTACCTCAAACAACGCCACAGAGCCATAATTTATATAAGCACAAATATATATCTATGACCACAAGTAAGACAACACATTCACGGCCATAAAAGTACCGGGAAGTCCTCACGCCAATGCCCAAAAAAGAGAAACGGTATTGCAATGGCAATAAGATTATAAGGAACACGTATGGCTGTTCATTGGAGCTTGCAGAGTTGCCGTCAACCCAAATAAGGCCCAGAACTGAAGCGTTTTCTTTCCACAAACAGTTGCCGTCAGCAGCCCGAAAACGCCTTGTGTTCAATGCATGCATAAACTACGCAGACGACACATATGTGGTGAAGATTGCAACCATATATGGTGATATTTCGCTCCCTTAAATTGCAGCCCTATATACAACATGTAGAATAACCTCTGCATGCACATCGGCTGGAAGTAATAATATCTACATTAAAATGGACAAAATCAAGTCTTCAATATGTGGGTGCTTTGGGCGCCCAGCCAAAAGCATCGGCACTTTTCCTGCGGCAGAAAGTGTTGAAAAGGCTATGAAGATATCAAGTAGAGCTGTTGCACTAAATAAATGTGCAGACTGGAAGCAGTCAGTCTCACTTTTTCATGCACATTTTCATGGGCACATGTGCCCATAGCAAATGACACTTGGGGCCCCTGAAAACCACATTTGGCCAAAAAAGTTCCGGCCCACTAAAAAATGACGCCAGAATCCTCAAAGAGTGGGAACGGGCTCCTGAAAGTACTGCTGTGGCTCCAGCAAATACCCATCAGGACCCAGAATAGTCACGCCGGAATCCCAAATATCACGTCGGGGCCTCAAAAGGTCAGACCAGTACCCTGCAAATCACGCTAGGGCCCAAGAAGTTTCGCCGAGGCCCCTGAAAATGAAGCGGGCCAAAGTGACAGGTTGGGCTGTTAAAATCACGCGGGGGCCAAAAAGACCGGGCCGGTGACCCTGAAATTCGAGCTCAGCCCCCTCCCCCCAAACGCCGGGCCGCAGTCCCTGAAAATGAAGCTAGGGGCGTCAAAAGTTGATATCTAAGCCTATGAGAATCATGCTAGGGGCCCACAAAAGTCGTGCTGTGGTCGTTGAAAATCACGGTGGGCTAGAAATAAAAATATATGGGAAGAGTAAATATCAAAATACAAGTCATAAGAATAAATTAATCGAATTTCCCCAGCGAGTAGATATAGCCCCCTCCCCCATATACGAAGCAGTCCACAAGTAAAAAATAACACAAGAGTGTCTCACAGTGAACATGCCGACATCGGACCAACGTCGGCCCGACACTCGGCCATATGTCGGGCCGATGTCGTACGCAAGCGGGGGGATGGCGGCATGTTCTCACATGGAATTCCCTGCCCATGCCGACATTCCGCCGACACTCAGGCGACATGTAGCCTACGTGGGGCCGAGGTCGGAAAGATGTGCTGCTGTCCGGACGCTAGCAGCCCGTTGTCGGCTGGGGAGTGAAATGTTGGGCGGCAGCCCGACGTCGGGATGGCCGAGTGGTTGAGGTGTTGAGCTCTGGGTACCAAAGGTCCCGAGTTCGGCACCAGCACCGATCGGGACATTTCCCAATCCTGCGGCACACCGGCGAAACAGTGTGGGCGGCGCCATTAGCCGTGAATGTGTATAAAGTGCGTCGTGAACCACCCAATAAATAAGCAAGGAGTCGAATGGAATAGCACTACATGGCAAACCAATTATAGAACGTTCCTGGTTCCTCTTGCAGGGGCCAGACCAACCCTTACCAATGCGGAGACTGGGACTTCCCCACAGAATGTACTCCGACCCTCGTATCTTTGCATTGCGAAGAAAGAGTAAAAGCCGTGCGTCCTATCCACATTCCAGAGGAAGAACAGATGTGACAGATTCGGTGAGATTATGAAATGCCAGAAGCTGAAGGACGGTGCACTAGAGGTGGAATTCATGGAGCTTCCATGAATTCCATGATTGAAGCAGGGCAGGTAAGTGTGGCACTTACGTCATCTAAATGTTTGTATGGTGTGCGGAACGACGTTAGAAAGGAGGATGAAACAATCGAAATTACTGCGGAACCTCACAAGAAAAAAATACTCGCGGGGATTACAAATTGCTTTGACTTGAGAGATGTAACAGAGGACGGAATCGTTGGTGGACTTTTAAATTTCGGAGTGATTGGCGGGAGGAAAATGAAAGTAAAGAAAGGTGCAAAACTGATCGCAACAAACAACGTTATCCTGACTTTCAGCAGAACCAAGTTACCTCCGGAGATAAAAGTTGGGTACGTACGGGTCAAGGTACGAAAATTTTTCCTAAGCCCCATGCGTTGATTCAAGTGCCAGAGGTTCAGAGACACAACTCAATAGTGCCGTAACCGCCCAGTGTAGAGCAGATGTTCCTCCCACGAACATTCTAGTGAAAATTGCTCTTCTGAAAATATATTTTGTATCAACTGTGGTGAAGGACAGGATCCTCATACCAGGTACGACCGTGTGTGTGCGAATTATATTAAATATATTGTGTGCTTTGTTAATTATCTCAATAAAGCACAAAAGAAAGATTACGTTTAGAGAGGCCAGAGAAGTCAATGAATAATCGCATCCCAGGATTTCTTACTCTGCAAAAACCCAAATCTACTATGACTGGCGAACAACAATATATGCCAGTAAGGCGTCGCAGTTGATTTCACAACTCACGGCCTTCCTTCAAGCTTTTCGAGTGCAACTGAGTCACCGGCAGTGCAGAGGCAGCGAATACAAGGCGACGCTGAATCCACCGCTGTCCCACACACCACATACGATTGCAGTGATAGCCCACCAGAGACCTCACGATCGACATCGGCAAGTAGGGAGTGGATTCAGGTGCAACGGACCGAGAGGCCTACTCGTCCCCCCCCCCCTATCAAAGTCCAGCCCCTTCCCATCAACCACGTCGCCCATACTGAAATCCCACCTTCCATTTCCATCTACGACGGAGCTAGTTTAAACAGTAAACGTATTCTGGACGCAGTACATCAATCAGCGCTTAGCATTATTACCGGAGCTTTCCACACATCTCCAACTGCTAGTCCCCTAGCGAAGACTCACCAGCTCCCACCCTGTCTGCGCCGCGAACAGCTGGGATTGCGGTACGTCTGCAAACTGAGGCAACATCCGGGTCACCCAGCCTATGTCTATGTATTCTCCCACCGCGTGCTATTAATGTTCCGAGCTTAGAGTGCTGTCCCATGCGATTTACGAATTAAACGACTTTTTCATGAAAGCGGTATTCGACTTCGAAGTGTTCGGCGAAGTGAGCGCAGGTCGATCCCTCCCTGGGAACTGAGCTCACTTGAAGTGGATATATCTCCCACCAGCAAATAGAAAGCCGAGACCACCCCAGATGAATTTCGAATGCCTGCTATGGAGCACTCCGAGTAGTACCCAAGATTAAATGCGAACTACATAGATGGGTCCATATCAGAGGCCGGTGCTGTGAGCGCTTTTGTTACCGGTACGGTTACAAGATCCTTAACCCTACCGGCATACGCGAATAAGCCATTCTGAAAGCTTTGTGTTCCATGGAAGAGTCGAGGACCCACTATATATTATTGTTACGGATTCCTTAACCAGCCTTTTGCCGCTGAGGATCCTTGACTCCTGATACCATATTTTATTGGATGTCTTATACCGTCTTAACGCTGTGTACAATGCGGGTAAAATAATTGTGTTATGTTGGATCCCAAGCCACGTGGGCATCTCTGGGAACACCCTAGCCCATGATTCCGCAAAACGTGCGCTTCATGCTCTATGCACGCGACCACTACCTCTTCCTGTCCAGAACCACTTTCGCACAATCTCGATGTTTGTGCATGCCAAATGGCAAGCTTCCTGGAACGCACTTGCTGATGATAAGCTAAGAGTGATTAAACATCGCCTAAAGAAGTGGAGTTCATGCTCACACAGAAATAGTCGAGACGATGTAGCGTTATGCCGCATGAGAATAGGACATACATACGCGACTCACTCTTACCTGCTATGTGGTAATGACGTGCCACGCAGCCCGAAATGTCAATGAAATGAAATGTCGCCTATCTGTGCGTCATATCCTGCTCTCCTGCCCTGGCTATGCCGAGGAGCGGAGACGTCGCTTTGGACGCATCCAACCGATATCACTCGGCGAAGTATTAGACTACAGTCTCATCTCCCCTCCGATCTCATCAGCATGGCTTTCGCCCTAAGCATTTAACTCAAACATATCCCAACAAAATGTTCGATTCAGTGTCGAATCAGTGGCTTTAGCGAATGCAGACCCCGAGCCAGATCACTAATCGCTTCAATAGATGTCAGTAAAGCTTTTGAACTGTCCCCTTATGGCGTCTACAAGAGAAAAACAATTTGGTAAGGTTCCAAATTTCAACAGAGCAGACTTTAACGGCATGGAGCGGCTTTAAGTGCCATCAGATGGGAAGAACAATTCTCCAATTTAAATGCCTGTGAAATGTGGGAAAAGTTCAAATCTTACTTGAAGGAAACTCAGATTAGACATGTCCCCCAAAAGCAAAGACGCAAAAGAAGGGTAGGGAAGCCAGCATGGCTTACACCAGACGTCATAAAAACAATTAAGGCTAAGAAAACTGCATTTATAGTTTTTAAAGAAGCCTCAAATGTCGTTAATCTAAAGGCGTATCGAAAAGCTAGAGACACTGTGAAGCAAAAAACCAGAGCAGCAAAGCGAGCAAAAGAACTGGATTTAGCTAGAAACTGTAATGGGGACAGTAAAAGTTCTTTAGTTTCTACAAGCTGAGTAAAGTTTCTAGCACAATTGGTCCACTGGAAGTAAATGGGACTACATTGGGTGAGGATAGTGAGATGGTTGAGGAGCTGAGCAAGCAGTTCAAATCAGTGTTTACATTGGAAGATATGACCAATCTGCCGACCATACACCATAGTTCAGTGACATGGGATCTGACAAATGATGTTGATTTCATTGATAGTGATGTTGTTTACAATCATATCAGGAAAATAAAGCAAAATAAGGCAGCAGGACCTGATGAAATTTATGCTAGGGTGTTGCGGGAAACTGAAAAGGAACTGGCATTTCCACTTAGCATAATATTTTGTAGATCAGTTTCACATAATGAAATTCCAACCGATTGGAAAAGGGCGAATGTAGTTCCTATTTTCAAGAAAGGAGAAAGAGGGAAAGTTGAGAACTATAGGCCAATAAGTCTCACATCCCTAGTATGCAAGGTACTCGAATAAATTATCAAGGATAGAATAGTTAGTTATCTGGAAGGTAGCAGATTGATTCAAGATACTCAACATGGGTTTAGAAAAGGACGATCGTGTCTCACAAACCTCTTGGACTTTTTGAACTTCGCCACAGAACAATTTGATCAGGGAAATCAGGTTGATGTAGCATATCTTGACTTTAGTAAGGCCTTTGACAAGGTACCCCATAAACGGTTAATGATACAGCTTCAGTCCCATGGTATTGCAGGTAGCATCTTAAAATGGATAGAGTTGTGGCTTTCAGATAGACAGCAAAGAGTGATGCTAAATGGTACAAAGTCATCATGGCAAAATGTTCTTAGTGGAGTCCCCCAGGGGTCAGTACTAGGGCCATTACTGTTCATTATATTTGTAAATAACATTGAAAGTGGCCTAAGCAGTAAAGTTTTGAAATTTGCGGATGATTTGAAGGTCTTTAGAGCAATAACTGGTCAGGATGAGCATATCTCGCTGCAAAAAGACTTAGACGAACTTGTGAAGTGGTCCGAAGAATGGCAAATGAAATTTAACTTTGATAAGTGCAAAATCATGCATGTAGGTAAGCAGCATATGAAGGCTCCATACTTGATGGGTGGCCAAGTGCTATCAGTGACTCAACAGGAGAAGGATTTAGGTGTTATTCTAAACACAAAACTGGGGGCATCAGAACAGACCAAGGAAGCCAGGAAGAAGGCACTGAGAATGCTCGGGGCAATAAATAGGAATGTATCATACAGAAGTGAGGAAGTGATCAGGAAGCTTTACTGTGCATACGTCAGGCCACATTTGGAATACTGCATCCAAGCTTGGTCTCCTAGCTATGAAAAGATTGTTGGCTTTTGGAGAGAGTACAAAAGAGGGCTACAAAAATGGTTAATGGCATAAGCAACCTGGCATATGAGGAAAGATTGAAGAAATTGAATATGTTTTCACTTAGATATAGAAGGCTGAGAGGAGATCTCATCGAGGTCTTTAAATTTGTCAATGGTCTGGAGAGGGGATACCTTGGGAAATGTTTGAATTTAACAGAAATGATGCAATTAGAGGTCATAAATTCAAAATTAAAGTTAACCACAGCAGAACAAGGTTAAGGCAAACTTTCTTCACCAACAGGGTAGTGGAACACTGGAACCAGCTGCCAGAAAACATCGTCAGTAGCAGCACATTGAACATCTTTAAAAACAGCATAGACAATCATTATAAGAATATAGGGCTTGCTTTTCAGTATTACAGGGAGGGCTGATTAACAGTTTTGGTGTGCAACTGGTTCAGTGTACAGAGTGCAACCAAGAAGGGCCCTTGTGGCTCATAGTTGCACTAATCTTTTATGTCTTTATGTCTAAAATATCTACCTTGACCTCCTTCCCAAAGGCAGATATTAAATGGTTGTTTAATTTTCTTTCTGATAGAAGCAAGATTGGAAATAAGATTAGAGTAAGCTTGGAAAACACTTACTCAGGTTTAATATGCTTTAAAGACGGAGTACCTCAGGGATCAGTCTTATCACCAACCCTGTTCATTATCTTCGTGGCTGATGCTCCCACCTACACGGAACTTACCTCCTCTTATGTGGACGATTTTTGCGTAATTGCCAAAGACCCGAAACCGAACCAAGAAGCTAAGAAATTCCAGTGCGATGTGAGTAGACTTGCAGCCCGGTTAAAAAGCAAACCCTCAAAAATAGCTGAAGCAAAATCAACAGTCTCCGTCATGACGTCAGACAGCCATCAGCACAGCTATCAAGCGATCATCAAAATCAACAATGTCCTTCTAAAAGTGGATACTTCTTTAACTGGTCTAAGATTCGACTCCTCTCTAAAGTTCGATACCCACATCGACAACATGAAGAGAAAAGCCGAAATGAAATGCCACCTAATGAAAGGACTCTCCGGACAGAGTTCGGTAAAACCAACACAACTCTTACACATTTATACAAAAGATTCATTCGCCCAACGATCAACTACGCATATAATGCCTGGACCCCTCAAATTTCGGACACGAGCGTCGAGAAACTACAAATAGTCAAAAGCAAATGAATGCGTCTCATCGCAGGTTGTGTGAAAATGAGCGTCATGGAAGACTTACATGACGAAACTAAGCTCATCCCATTAAAGGACCACTTACACATGATTGACGCCCAGGTTGCATTCAGTTATGGAAACGAGCGACACATGTGTCATGATCTTCTCTCTCCTCCAAATGGAAGAACATGCTCGAGAACGTAGCATACTTCTCAAAATTCCTTTCTTAACAAAATGCGGAAAACGAAACAAAACCGACCAAAACATGTATCCATGACAATATTGCCGCAAGCGCAATTAGACGTCTACATCCATCAAAGATTCTAAATTGACCCCATCCAGAAATGGACAAGTTAGCGAGGTCTTTATCAAAGAAAGAAGGAGTCTCCCTCTCCCGCCTCAGAACTGGACACTCTCCCGATCTACGGTCTCACACGACAAGGATATCAAACGGCCCTAGTGACTGCCGACACTGAGGCCCGACTGAAGAAACGTCGGCCCACATTATTAATGATAGTACAACCCTGCAACCTCTCAGAATGGCGCATGAAATTTGTTTGGTATCTCTAGACAGACCACATACGACCAATGACCTTTCTCAAGTACGCTGGCTAAGTCGCCTAGACGCTTGGCTGATGGGAAACTCAACAACAATCCTCAGACATTTGTGTTGGTGGTTCTCTTTGACCTCAGCTAGATCAATGACCCTAAACGACCTGAGATTCAAATGTTCGCGTCAAAAGCAAAAATGATAAAGAAAAGGTGCTGAAAAATTTTGCGGCGCTGCACACCGGTGATTTTCGCTGTCGCCAAACACCTCAGGGGGATGCCAGCGTAAAAAGACCCCCAGGTGGACCAAGTCGTGATGCGATTGATCTGTTGCGCAAATGTGAAATTTATAAATGTGTATTGTTTAACACGAGTCGCTCATTGACGTGGAAGACTGCAAGCCAATCTGATGGAGAGCTCCGAAATACATGACATGATGTGATGTATGACGTGGCTCATGATATGCTAGATACGTGATGTGAATTAAAATCTCAAGTTAGCGGTCTTATCCGTGGGCATTGCGGTATTCATGTTGTTGAAATTGAGCTAAGCAAATTCGATATGTAGATTCATATTTAGTTTTATATCAAATATAGGAGGCAAGCTGCAAAGGACACGCTCTCATCTGGAAATATCGAGGAGTAATTGAAACTTACGAAACACCAAGTGGGCTCACGCTGAATGTACGCGTTTCCGTGGGCAAAAGCCAAGCATGCTCTTAGGCGTTCTAAAAAAAACACATAGAGCAACTGAAAACTACAGCACAGAGGCAGCTTAGGTGCCATGGATCCATCCGGTCTTGATCTTTTTGAGAAGAAAACAACACAGCGCATGTGCTGGTACACGTCTGAATATCTATTTACATCAAACACCGTGGTATTTTGTCCGTAAAATAAGAATAGCCATCGATTAACCGATCAACAGGGCTAAATATATCGATTATGGTACGCGATAGTATTTTGGTCTTTGGAAGAAGAAAACGTACAGGCTGTCGAACAGGACCAACAAAGCGGAATAGTCACCAGCGGCCGTGTGCGTGTGACACGTGGCCTGCTGCGGGCCCACTACGCACGCAACAATCCGGTACCGGCGACGAATGCCTCGGTCCAGCCAACATTGGAACCTGCTTCGCGCACACGCAGTTCAGCAGACGTTGGCCGGCTGGGTGATGAAGATACACGGGCTAGCGGTGAACGCCTTCGTGTCGCGCCACTCAGTATGACGCCTCGCCTCTCGCGCCGACGCATATTGCTATCACTTGCACGACACACGAGATATCTAGCACGGCGCGGCGGTCGTGGAGCGGGCTGTTAAAGCTGTTCGTCGCCGAGCTGGTCTCGATTTGACGGACGAAAGCGTGTTGGATATGCGCGGATGATCCGACGTCCGCCCGGCTCGGCGCCGCCGACCACGACGGTGCCCGCATTGCCGGCGGCGGGCGGCGCCGTCGCAGCGGAAAGTCCGACAGCCACTGCGACGAACATCGCCACGAGACCCGCTCTCCTGCGCCGCGGCCATCACGCTGCGGCTCGGCGACGTCGGCGGCCTGCGGATGACGTCCAACGTGACGTCACCGAGCTTCTCATTGGCCGCCGCCGGGAGTGGGCGTGGCGCGCTCCGTCGACGATATCCGCCGCGCGCCTCAGACGCCGGGGTCACATGTCACAGGTCACTGCAGGCGCGTCCAGTACGGCGACGAGACCTCGGCCATCTGTCCCGGCACCGCCAGAGGCACCGACACTCCCGGAGAGAAGAGGCCTGCAGCAGGAGCGGACGGTCCGTCAGCCGCGTCAGCCGCGTCAACCGCGTCAGCCGCGTCAGCAGCGACTGGACACTCTCCAGCGGAGAGACACGTGACTGATGCACAGAGTGTGGGGGGGGGGCTGACTGTGCAGGGGTGTCACGCCTGCCATGTGCCGGGTGAAGGCTGGAGATGACTAACGCACGGGGTGGAGGATGAAGTACATGGGTGTCACGCCTGCCGGGTGAAGGCTGGAGAGCCATGTGACTGACGCAGGGAGTGGAGGGTGAGGTACGCGGGTGTCACACCTGCCGTGCGCCGGGTGAGGGCTGGAGAGCCGCACCCGTGGCACCTGCAAGGCTGAACAGTCACGTGACCAGCAGTGCCGAAGAAGAGTCCCGGACAGCAACTCGGAATTGGTGCCCAGCTCTCCTGGTGTATTGGTACCCACCACCACCGGTATATTGGTACCCACCTCCACCGGTACATTGGCACCAACCCCCGCCGGTGTAGTAAAGATCGTGGGCGGTAATAAGCCTTCACCGTGATACTGCTTCCAAGATGTGCGTTTTTCCTTTGCGAATCGAATTTTCTAACCTCTTCTCAAAGCTTGTGCTTGTGGTTGCCATTAATTTGTGTGTTTGTGTTGTGCCCCATTCTGCAGGGTTATCAGACGCCCCTGCATCTGGTTCACACCGAGAGCCGACAAAAAGGGCAGCATGCTCCCCTTGCCCACTGCTCCACCCTCTGGTGGGCAGCAGTATTCATTTTCGGACGTCTGGAAGCCCTTATTGACCACCCGAAAGTTAGCATGGACCCTGCGAGTGAACACCCCGAACGGTATCAAGCACCCGCCCCCACCGTGGTATTGGTATCTATTGGCCGAAGCTTGAGAGCGTGCCGTGTCGGTATCCCCGCTGTCGGCCGACGGCCGCGCCACTGACCGCTGCCGGGGACGTGCGTGGCGGCGCTGGTGGCGGGCGGCACGCCGTACTGCCCTCCCAGCGGCTGGTAGTGGCCGCCGCCCACCGGCTGGCACGGGCTGGCGCGGCCGTACGGGAAGGCCAGCGGCTCGTACGCCGGCCGACCCATGTAGGCGTAGTCGCGCTGCGCCTGCAGGCACGTGCCGCCGCCGACCGGCCGCTGCTGCGACATGTACTGCGACATCGGGTTCACCGCCGACGCGCTGCCGGTCAGAGGAGAGCCGTCAGCGGTCGGCAGACGGCCGCCGGCGAGTCCGTCAGGTGGCGGTGATATAGACGGCGCCACCAGCACCATGGGGCTGTCAACAGAGAAGACCTACAGCGGCGGCGATATAGACGGCGCCACCAGCACCGTGGGGCTGTCAACAGAGAAGACCTACAGCGGCCGGCGACATAGACGGCGCCACAAGCGCTGGAAGCCGTCAACAGGGATGACTACAAAGGGCGGCGACAGCGGCACGCTCCTCTGTGTCGTGTAATTGGAAGCGCTGCTCTGGCGGACAAAATGCCCGCGTGCAGTGTCCGCGAATTACGCATGAATGTGTGCACATGATGCAGGATGTATCCGATGCAAGCAAGCTAGTTCTTAGGCAATACCATGGTGTTCAAAAGCAATGCAGACACGCCAGGCAGGTACGTATTTGGGGATTGTCGGTGCGTTAAGTACATAGATGTGGTTCAAGACATGAAAGAAGCCATCAGCCGACACGCGAGAGCGAGAAAACAGCCAATCGAGACACACGGTAAGCGCCCATGTGGTGGCGTTTTTTTTTTTTTTGGGGGGGGGGGGGGGCATTGGCCAATGACCAGCTGGTGTTCGCTGGCGCGGCCCTGCTCCATCACGACACCGTGCCTGCGTCTGGGGTGCCAACGACGCCCCGACGAGCCATGGGCGACGCTCACGGCCTTGTAGATCAACAGTTTCCCTGCGGCCGCCACGCCAGACACGCGCAATCCATCACCACGCCGGCAGGGCCGTGGCGACTACACTCCAGAGCGCACACGGCCGACAGAGCCAAGCTGGCGCCAACCGGACATTCGCCCCACCAGACACGTGCACCATCACCACACCAGCAGGACAGCGCCGCCACCGTCACTGCCGGCGGGGCCCGCACAGCCGACAGAGACGCGACAGCCGCCTCACCAGACACGTCGTGCACCACCACCACACCAGCAGGACAGCTCCGCCACCGTCACTGCCGGCAGGGCCCGCACAGCCGACAGAGACGCGACAGCCGCCTCACCAGACACGTCGTGCACCACCACCACACCAGCAGGACAGCGCCGCCACCGTCACTGCCGGCAGGGCCCACACAGCCGACAGAGACAGAGACACAGAGACGCGACAGCCGCCTCACCAGACACGTCGTGCACCATCACCACACCAGCAGGACAGCTCCGCCACCGTCACTGCCGGCAGGGCCCACACAGCCGACAGAGACGCGACAGCCGCCTCACCAGACACGTCGTGCACCACCACCACACCAGCAGGACAGCGCCGCCACCGTCACTGCCGGCAGGGCCCGCACAGCCGACAGAGACGCGACAGCCGCCTCACCAGACACGTCGTGCACCACCACCACACCAGCAGGACAGCGCCGCCACCGTCACTGCCGGCAGGGCCCACACAGCCGACAGAGACGCGACAGCCGCCTCACCAGACACGTCGTGCACCACCACCACACCAGCAGGACAGCGCCGCCACCGTCACTGCCGGCGGGGCCCACACAGCCGACAGAGACGCGACAGCCGCCTCACCAGACACGTCGTGCACCACCACCACACCAGCAGGACAGCTCCGCCACCGTCACTGCGGCGGGGCCACACAGCCGACAGAGACGCGACAGCCGCCTACCAGACACGTCGTACACCACCACCACACCAGCAGGACAGCGCCGCCACCGTCACTGCGGCCACACAGCCGACAGAGACGCGACAGCCGCCTCACCAGACACGTCGTGCACCACCACCACACCAGCAGGACAGCGCCGCCACCGTCACTGCCGGCGGGGCCCACACAGCCGACAGAGACGCGACAGCCGCCTCACCAGACACGTCGTGCACCACCACCACACCAGCAGGACAGCGCCGCCACCGTCACTGCCGGCAGGGCCCACACAGCCGACAGAGACGCGACAGCCGCCTCACCAGACACGTCGTGCACCACCACCACACCAGCAGGACAGCGCCGCCACCGTCACTGCCGGCAGGGCCCACACAGCCGACAGAGACGCGACAGCCGCCTCACCAGACAGCGTGCACCACCACCACACCAGCAGGACAGCTCCGCCACCGTCACCGCCGGCAGGGCCCACACAGCCGACAGAGACGCGACAGCCGCCTCACCAGACACGTCGTGCACCACCACCACACCAGCAGGACAGCGCCGCCACCGTCACTGCCGGCGGGGCCCGCACAGCCGACAGAGACGCGACAGCCGCCTCACCAGACACGTCGTGCACCACCACCACACCAGCAGGACAGCTCCGCCACCGTCACTGCCGGCAGGGCCCGCACAGCCGACAGAGACGCGACAGCCGCCTCACCAGACACGTCGTGCACCACCACCACACCAGCAGGACAGCGCCGCCACCGTCACTGCCGGCAGGGCCCGCACAGCCACCGACAGAGACGCGACAGCCGCCTCACCAGACACGTCGTGCACCACCACCACACCAGCAGGACAGCGCCGCCACCGTCACTGCCGGCAGGGCCCGCACAGCCGACAGAGACGCGACAGCCGCCTCACCAGACACGTCGTGCACCACCACCACACCAGCAGGACAGCGCCGCCACCGTCACCGCCGGCCGGGGCCAAGCACAAGCGACAGCACCAGACCCTCACCACCACCACACAAGAAACCCCCCCCCCCTTCCCTCCCGCCCCGACAGAGACGCGACAGCCGCCTCACCAGACACGTCGTGCACCACCACCACACCAGCAGGACAGCGCCGCCACCGTCACTGCCGGCAGGGCCCACACAGCCGACAGAGACGCGACAGCCGCCTCACCAGACACGTCGTGCACCACCACCACACCAGCAGGACAGCGCCGCCACCGTCACTGCCGGCGGGGCCCGCACAGCCGACAGAGACAGAGACACAGAGACGCGACAGCCGCCTCACCAGACACGTCGTGCACCACCACCACACCAGCAGGACAGCGCCGCCACCGTCACTGCCGGCGGGGCCCACACAGCCGACAGAGACGCGACAGCCGCCTCACCAGACACGTCGTGCACCACCACCACACCAGCAGGACAGCTCCGCCACCGTCACTGCCGGCAGGGCCCACACAGCCGACAGAGACAGAGACACAGAGACGCGACAGCCGCCTCACCAGTAGGAGTCGGCCGCCGAGACGGCCGTCGGCAGCGGCGGGTACAGCGCGCCCGGGAACGCGCCGTTGGCTGTGTGCGCCGGCGACGCGCTCGGCGTCGGCTCCGACGGCCGCCGCGACGAGCGCAGCTTCTCCTCGCGCCGCCACTTGGCCCGCCGGTTGGAGAACCACACCTGGCGACGCGCGCCGTTAGCCGACCACATCCGGCGACATGTGGGCTGGGAGGGCTGCAGTGGGCACTTGGAGAGATGCACTTGGAGGCGGATGTGTTAAGACAACCACACCTGGGAACTTATGAGTTAAGGGAGCTATGTCTGGAGACGGATGTGTTAAGACAGCCACGCCTGGTAACCTATAAGTTAAGAGAGCTATGTTTGGAGACGGATGTGTTAAGGCAGCCACACCTGGGAACCTATGAGTTAAGGGAGCGATGTCTGGAGACGGATGAGTTCATTGCTGCATTCTGGAACGCATGTGATAAGGGACGGAATACCTGAGACTAAATACCTAAGGTGGAATACCTGGGGCTGAATACCTGGGGCGGAATCATCGAGACAGCAACATCTGGGCAAGGACATACTCGTGGAGAGAGGTACATCTGAAACTGTTATCCCTCGCAGTACGTGAAAATGTCATGCCCATCGCGGAGCAAGGGGGAGCGATTTGACCCTCCCAACTAACTTATGTTTCATGCAAGATCAGGAAATACGGTATGGGCGTGATGTAGCTCTTTCGATTAACTTCCCATGTTAGGTCAACAGATTAAGGTCGAGATGCGGTCAGTCACCCAGTCTTCACCGTATTTATCGGACCCGTGGAACAAATGTGATTTCATGCATACATGTCGATAAAATGCGAACTTGCATTCTCGTGCTTCAATATTAATGACGCGAAAATTGAACATTTGGTATAGCACACTGACATGTACAAGGGTCAAGACCACCGGTCAACTAAGGGTCAAGTACCTTAAAGAATATGACAAGCTGTTGAAACCGATCGTTGAAGCTGTCGTCTGTCTGTCTGGAGAAAGTGTCGTTTGTCTGAATGCCTAGAGAAACTCGTTTGTTTGGAAAAACATATTTCTAAAGAAACTGTCGGCTGTCTGCATGTCTGTTTGGAGAAACATCTGTCTGTAGAAACTATCGTCTGTCTGTCTGTCTGTCTGGAGAAACATCTGTCGGGAGAAACTGCCGTATGTCTGTCTCCCTGGAGAAACTGTCGTATGTCTCTCTGTCTGGAGAAACATCTGTCCGGAGGAACTGTCCTCTGTCTGTCTGACTGGAGAAATATCTGTCCGGAGAAACTGTCCTCTGTCTGACTGGAGAAACATTTTTCCGGAGAAATTGTCGTCTGTCTGTCTCCCTGGAGAAACTGTCGTCTGTCTGTCTGTCTGGAGAAACATCTATATGGAGAAACATTTCTAGAGCAACTGTCTTCTGTCCGTCCGTCTGGAGAAGCATCTGTCTGGAGAAATTGTCATCTGTCCGTCTGACTGGAGAGCCATCTGCCCGGAGAAAATGTCTTCAGCACGTACCTGTATCCTAGCCTCGGGAAGACCGATTTTGGCCGCCAGCCGTTCGCGGGCGAACACGTCCGGATAGTGCGTCCGCTCAAACTCTGCCGCAGGGGGACTCGGGTCAGACAGGGGCCACAGGCAATTGGAGTCCAGCTCACATAACGCTCAAACTCTTCCGCAGGGGGACTCGGGTCAGACAGGGGCCACAGGCAACTGGAGTCCAGCTCACATAACGCTCAAGCTCTGCCGCAGGGGGGCTCGGGTCAGACAGGGGCCACAGGCAACTGGAGTCCAGCTCACATAACGCTCAAACTCTGCCGCAGGGGGACTCGGGTCAGACAGGGGCCACAGGCAACTGGAGTCCAGATTACGTAATGTGTGCTGGGCAGTTTGGCAGCGAGCGAACACGTCCGGATAGTGTGTCCACCTGAACCCTGTCACTGAACTCGCTGTGCTACTAAGTTGTTGAACAGTGTGTTTTCAGTGCGTACCGATGCTTGAGTTCGCACCAGGAAGCCCCCACCCCGGCTAAAGTTCATAGCGTGACGGGTCATTGTGCCTAGACGGTAGAGTGTGAGGCACTTGGACGAATTGTTAGTGTCCTTGCTTGGTATTACAATGCTGGTCATGATGGATACAACTGTATGTGTTACACATAATGATTTATTCCCAGGGTCCAGCTGTCAAACATATAACAGCTATCCTGGATTTGTCTACTAGGGTGGGTACAAAAGTAAGTTCATCCACATGTTGATGCATTCGGCGAGTTTTTTGTATTACCATAAGGATACAGTGGGATATTCCCAGGAACGAAGCCAGCTAAGAGTATTCGGAACTAGCACCAAGTGCCAGGGTAGAACTTGTTGATTGGCCGACGTCTCGGAAAATATTTTGCCGCACCAGGTGTGGTGTAGGTGAGATATGCCACAGGCTGCGCTGAGAACATCACCACAGTCCCATACAGGACAATCTATAATTGGTCTTTATGGGGTCCTTCACTAACATTTTTCCGCAATGTTCACGATTTTGCGCGGAAGAAAGCACGGCGGGCAAAATCAATGGAATACATGATGCAAAAAGTAGGAAAACCACGCGAAGAGGATTCAGCTAAACGTTGGTTTGAGGAGAAGGTCAAAGATGTTGGGATGAGTAAACCGATACATCGACTAGGATACTCGGGCTTGTGCAGTGAAGGCGAATGCAGCGCTGCAGCGACGAATGTAAAAAGCAGCACAGTCTACTCACGCACCTTTTGAGCAATTAGGCCATGAATCCCTGTTACAATACAATGTGTGCAGACGGTGCATAGTCGTCGACTAATGTATTATTAAGAGCACGGCACATGCTTACCCATGTTCGGGAAACAACATTTGAAGCATGACACTTCGTGGAGAAGATCTCCAGTCTGTATTGCCCATTCTTCCTAGAACTTCAATGTCTGCCTCTGACAAATAATTTTCGAATCTACACCTTTGCGGCTCAGTCACATTGATTGAACCGATGTCCGTTGCAGCATGTCTCAAGACAGCGTTAAGTTAAATATGGTCATATTCAACTTAGCACTTCCCCAACAGATTTTCCCACAAAATACGCCGTTACTGGAAATTGGTCCCTATTGAAAATGAAATGTCTGGGTAGCTGACGAATGGGTGCGTGGTTAGGCATGTCAATGTGCTGTTCCGATGCCCAGCAAAACGCGCCTAAAACTCGCGGTGTTGGACTCTCGATACGTGTTCGCCCTTCTCGACAGTTTTTGTTGTTGTAATTCCAGGGGTGATATTTCCCAGTCTCTATCTGGCCTTACTTTCCCACTCTTCTCTAAACCTTCCACCTGATCCCTCGACCTAACTTACCCTTTTCGATACTCTCCACCTGGTCGCTTTTCCTTGCTTGCCCTTCTCAATACTCTCCACCTGATCAATTGACCTAGCTTATCGTTTTCGACTCTCCGCCTGGTCGCTTTTCCTTGCTTACCTTTCTCGAGACTCTCCGCCTGGTCGCTTTTCCTTGCTTACCTTTCTCGAGACTCTCCGCCTGGTCGCTTTTCCTTGCTTACCTTTCTCGAGACTCTCCACCTGGTCGTTTGTGAACGACGTGCGATTGCGCTGCAGTTTGCGCTTGAGACGCACGCGCGCCTGCTCGTCGTCGGCGTCGTTGCCGGCGGGCGTCGGCGACGACGTGGCTGAGCCGTCGTGGGAGTCCAGACCTGTGGTGCGGGCGGAACCCGGTCACGCACAGCTGGAGCGATGCTGCACACGCAAGAAAAACGCGCAAAATAACTTCATGCTCACATTGAAACAAAGAAATAGATCCAAATTCGCATTGTATATATTTTGGTCACGAGCCACCCTCAACAGTAAACATTTTGCTTCAAAGGCCACGAAAACACACACACGCCAAGTGCACCTCGTGACACCACGCAGTGAATCGCCTTCATTTTGCGTCTCACAATATCTACATACTCGTAAAATACATGCACACACTACATAAACATAAACCCACATCAAGGTGTATGGTCCGTGTTTGTATGCATGTGTCAACTTGAGACCCAGATGTGTGTGGGTGTCTGTGTGTGAATGCGACTATGTGTTGCATATGTGATTGCCTCAGGCGGTGTAAGGAAGTGACTATCAGGGTCCGGGATGCTGTCATTGTGTTTAATGGTGGCTTCTTGCTCCTGATCACTACTGATTGATGCTACACATGCATGCTTTCACATGCATGGTACACATGCATGCTTTCGCACTGAACACTCGGTTGAACACTTCGATTAATACTTCGTCCAAACGTGATAAGCGACATGTAGTTTCATCATCGTGGGTGAACATCGTGAACACGTCCGAAGTCTGCTTAGCGCTTCTTTATCATTGTGGAGTGAAGCCACTGAGGGTCCCGATGGCTGACGATCCGAAGATCAAGGAAGGATGGCTTTGAGACTAATCAAACCAACCGGCGGCTCCAAAATAAGCGCTAGGCAGGCGGCACACTGCGAGAACACAAGGTGACGTCGTGCGAGAGCTCTGTCTATGGTCAGCCGTACCCTCCAGCCAGCCGCACCGGAGGCGGTGGCGGCGGCGGCGGTGGCGGAGAAGGTAGCAGAGGGGGCGGTGGCGGAGGAGGTGGTGGCGGCGGCGGTGGCGGAGGAGGTGGCGGAGGGGGCGGTGGCGGAGGAGGAGGCGGAGGCGGAGGAGGAGGCGGTGGCGGAGGAGGTAGCAGAGGGGGCGGTGGCGGAGGAGGCGGTGGCGGAGGAGGTAGCAGAGGGGGCGGTGGCGGAGAAGGCGGTGGCGGCGGCGGCGGCCATTGCGGCGCGGCCAGCGCGCCGTCCGCTGCGTGACGGCTGGCCGGCGACAGACGGCCATTCAGGCCGTATCGGCGCCGGATCGCACGCGCCGCCGTGAATCTGGCGGCGGCGCCGACAGCGGCGGCCGGGCTCGACGTCGTGGCGCGCGCGCGGGGCGGCGGCGGCGCACTGGGCGCGCGTTTTTGTCGGCGGCCGTCGCCGCTATCTGACTTCTGGTCGGCTGGAGCGGTGCTGCGTCGGCCGCTTATCGCGTGCGCCGGCGGCGCCGCCGGCCGCCGCCGCCGCTCCCTCCCGCGCCGTGCCGGCCGACGGCGCCGTCACGACCGGCCAAGATGATGAACGGCGCGCCAGGCGCCAACACAAATATACAGAATTGCCGCCGCGACGCGACGCGACGCTGTCGCCGCTGGGCCGGCGCCGATGAATGGTCGGGGAGGAAGCGGCGGCAGGCGCGGCGCGACGCTGCGGCGCGCGTGCGGAGGACGAGCGACGAGATAACTGCGCGTCCCGGAGCAGAGGAGGTGGAGGAGCGTGCCAGCGCACGCAGCAAGGTGGAAGAAGTGAGTGAAAAGCGGGCCGTCGGCCAGAACACACTGCCACAAAGACCGGGAGATAATGACCAGCAGCCGAGGGACTGTTTCCTGGGGTGGGCGACGCCGGAGATGGGCTGCCGGTGCAGTCTTCTGGAATTATTTAATATAATCGATTGACTAGCTGGCACGTCTCATCTCTGCCTGAATCTTATTCACGAACTTCTGGAGCTTCCTCTCAGTCACGTGCACACACACACACACACACACACACACACACACAGGCACGCACACACAGACCACACACACTCCTTGCAGACCTTTGCAGCTTTGTTTTGGCTCTGCTGAACAGTAGCTTAAGTAGCTTAACGTCCCCACCAGTTCAGAGGCTGCACTTATTGCGCTTTGCTATACCGTGCCAGAACTACACCAGCTTTCCGCGATTGCTGGCAGGGCGGGCCAGGATCGTTGGTGGGGTGCGTAGGGACTGCTGGTAGGGGACGGGGGCGGGGCTACTGTCGGGGAGAACCATAACTGCACGACTGTTGTCGGGAAGGACAAGGACTGCTGTCGGGGAGGGCCAGGACTGCTGCTAGGGAGGACCAAGACTACTTGTGGGGAGGACCAAGACTGCTGGTAGGGAGGGCCGGGACTGCTTGTGGGGAGGACCAGAACTGCTGGGGGAGGACCAGGACTGCTGGTGGGGAGGACCAGGACTGCTGTCGGGGAGGGCCGGGACTGCTGTCGGGGAGGGCCGGACTGCTGGTGGGGAGGGCCGGACTGCTGGTGGAGGGCCGGGACTGCTGGTGGGAGGGCCGGGACTGCTGCAGGGCCGGGACTGCTGGGAGGGCCGGGACTGCTGGTGAGCCGGACTGCTGCGGGCCAGCTGTAGGGCCGGGAGCTGAGGCCAGACTGCTGGTGGGCCGGGACTGCTGTCGGGAGGGACTGCTGGTAGGGGGGCCGGATGCTGTAGGAGGGCCGGGACGCTGGTGTGAGGGCCGGACTGCTGTCGGAGGGCCGGGACTGCTGGTAGAGGGCCGGGACTGCTGTCGGGGAGGGCCTGGGCTGCTGGTAGAGGCCGGACTGCTGGTAGGGAGGGCCGGGACTGCTGTCGGGGAGGGCCTGGACTGCTGGTAGGGAGGGCCGGACTGCTGGTAGGGAGGGCCAGGACTGCTGCTAGGGAGGACCAAGACTACTTGTGGGGAGGACCAAGACTGCTGGTAGGGAGGGCCGGGACTGCTGTCGGGGAAGGCCAGGACTGCTGTCGGGGAGGGCCGGGACTGCTGTCGGGGAGGACTAGGACTGCTGTCGGGGAGGGCCAGGACTGCTGTCGGGGAGGGCCAGGACGCCGCCGTGACGCCACAGACGACACGCGACAAAGCTGAGCCCCGTACACCGAATGTCCACTGTCGGTGCCGGCCTCCCAGGACGCCGTCGCAGTCAGTCGGTAACGGCCAGATCTCGCCTCCCACCGGCTGCCCATGGGCTGCCCATGGGCTGGCCATCAGCCGCCCACCGGCCGCCCATCGGCCGCCCATCGGCTGCCCATCGGCTGCCCATCAGCCCCCCACCGGCTGCCCATCGGTCGCCCATCGGCCGCCCATCGGGCGCCCGGGCTACAAGCCCGACAGCCACTACACGTCGCGCTGGCGTAAAATCAATACCAACACAATTGATTGCACGGATTATAGGCAAAGCCAACAGATCCCAAAACTAAACTGGCGCAAAGGCCAGCCGTCTGTCATGCGGAGACCATTTTTGTCCCGTTGTTGAACTCGTCCAATTATTTCCCGAACGAGACGACTGAGGGGATTCAGCTGGCGCAGTTGTTCGCGTCCGTGCCGCCGACTTCCGCGCTAAATGTAGAACGGCGGCTACGTACGTCACAGCGCGCCAAATGGTGGGAGATAACGACTATGGCTATGAGGAAGAGGTGCGGGTCTGCTTCGAGGACGGCGGCTGCAGTAATACCGTTGAGCGAGGTACGGCGCCTCGTGTTTATTCACTGACGATTCATAAGTTGCGCTATCGTTGCGAGAAGAAGAAAAGAACTTCCTCAACAAAGTCGAGCACTTTGACCGTGTTTTGAATTGCATGCTGCGTTTTGTGTCACTATGGCTGCGAAACCATTTTATTTCATTGCTGGACTATATAATAATGCCATATTAATTATACTATATAATAATACTGGGTACCTCACTGCGCCGCACTGCTATGTTATGCGTAGCATGACAAGTTGAAGGACTGCATATAATGCGAATAGTTAAAGTGGCGTGGGAACTGTCTCAAAGTTGTGGGGGGGGGGGTGAACAAGAGTCAGTTTGAAGTCGATTCTTCCGATGTAACGCCCATAGGTTCAGTACTAAGTTCGTTCAGAGTTAGGGAGGGGACACCGCTCCCCTATCCCCCTGGCTCTGGCGCCCTGAAACTGCCATTACTAGACGTTCTGACATATCATCAACGCAGCACATCTGGAATATTATGCAAGTGTTCCCACTTGTGATATGAATATGTCACTGTCGCAGTTCCGACCGATTCCTGCCAGATGCTGTCGCAGCACTATTCAAAAGCGAAAACTGCATTCTGGGCCATCAGCTGTCCACACCAGCAGTAGAAGTTAGCCTCTCAGGAATCTAGGAATACAGACCTCCGCCGCGGATAAATACTTTAGGGACGCAGGGGTACTGAATTCGATTCTTGCCGCGCTATCTGTCAAGGAACAACGTCACATGCCATGAATTTTTTGGGACAGAGAAGGGGAATCTTCATACTCTTTCTCTCTCTCCCCGCTCCCCCTCTCTCTCCTCCCCCTCCTCCTCCTCCCCCCTCTCTCTCTCTCCTCCTCTTCTTTTTTTTTTTTTTTTTTTTTTTTTTTTTTTTTTTTTTTTTTTTTTTTTTTTTTTTTTTTTTTTTTTTTTTTTTTTTTTTTTTTTTTTTTTTTTTTTTTTTTTTTTTTTTTTTTTTTTCTCTCTCTCTCTCTCTCTCTCTCTCTCTCTCTCTCTCTCTCTCTCTCTCTCTCTCTCTCTCTCTCTCTCTCTCTGTGGCACAGCCCAGTGCCGGAGGTGAGAAACGAAGTGCTTGGAAACATCAGCCGAATCGTGCCATCAGAAACATCGGTCCGCTCCGACTGCCCAGCGGCATTCAGAGCCGGTCTGGACGCCTCCGGCGAGCACACAGGCGTCTGGCGCGGCCTGACCCCACCGCCGGGCCCGTCGGCGGCCCGTCAGCGTCAGCGGCACAACTGGCGGCCGTCCCCGCGCCTTTGTCGCGGCGCCGGCGACTATCGACGCCGGGCGGCGTTCAGCCGGTCCGGTCATGTGGCAACCGCGCTTTGTGCTCGCTGATTGGCTAGGTGGCGGCCGCCGGTTGTCGCCAACAACCATCCCGGCAATTGGACGCCCTAATGGCGGGGGAACAATGCCGGTGGCGTGGCGCGGTGTGACGCCGATTACGTCAGACTGTGCCAACGTCAACGGTCGCGTCCGGCGGCGGCCGGCAGGCCGAACGGCAGCCGCCTGCAATTGTGCACTGTACCGCCGAACAGCGGAGACTGCGACAAAACATAAGACGTAGTTGTGGCCTTGAACGGTTGTGCAATCCGAGCTCTTCCATTCCTGCGCTCAGTGTGAGCACATCGACAAAGATGCAAGGGCAAGGGCAAGGGCAAGGATGCAAGGGCCTGGCCCCTCTGCTTTTGATGGTGCATGCCGCCAATGATGATTGTTCTTTTCGTCTCACTTTGTAAGGTTCTTCCGCCGAGAAGGAACGTGATGAAGTAGGCAATACTTCATACATTAAAATTAAGGTAAGTGAGGTCACAGTGATTTCCATCTCCTTTCCTGCACTATATCAGTTCGCTTCTGTTGTAGTTGAAGCATGGTTAGGACACTCCGCTTGGTCAAATTTGAGCTACAACAAATTCGCTGCCTAATTCAGAGAATAGCAGCCGTCTAACGTACGTTCAGAAAGTTTTAACTGGGGTCGAACATTTGAAAGCATTCAGAGAAGCATCGCCCCTTTTTGTTAACCATGAATATTCACACTGAACTATAAATGAGTCCATGAGATTGACCAAGTTATTTTATATTCATTCGCTGAGATGCGGAGCAGTTTTCGTGACGGCGGAGCAGAAGCTAGCTGGGAAAACACGCCCAGCAACGCCAATTGTCATTCATTTACCAACGGGCCCCGAGTGCACGAGGATAAAACTTATCAAAACACATGCCAAATGTGCATTTACCAACAGGGTCCAGCTACACAAGGCTAAAAATTCACGAGAAACCATGATTGTACGATGAATTCGCCATGCAATCTTCCATCTAAGCTCGCCCAACGATAAGACGTTTGAATCTACGGAAGCACGATGGTGAAGTACGACTTCGTAAATCCACCTAACAAAGACGGAAGTAAACCATCTTTGCTTCACGAAGAGCATACGTGAGGAATTAATTCAATGACTGTTTTGCCACGAACTGACGGCGCCGAGTGCCGTATCGATGCGGCTACAAACGGTGCGACTGCGCCCGTTGCGGCTACAAACGGTGCGGCTACAAACGGTGCGACTACACACGGTGCGACTACACACGGTGCGACTACACACGATGCGACTACACACGGTACGACAACAAACGGTGCGGCTACAAACGGTGCAGCTACAAACGGTGCGACTACAAACGGTGCGACTACACACGGTGCGACTACACACGGTGCGACTACTCACGGTACGACAACAAACGGTGCGGCTACAAACGGTGCAGCTACAAACGGTGCGACTACACACGATGCGACTACACACGGTGCGATTACACACGGTGCGCTCACAGTACATTTGAAAACTAACTTTGCAAAATCTATGGCGGTAGGCATTACAGGATATGCTACACAGAAATAAGTCACGAATGTCATTTACATTAATGTAGCACCGATCACCGGTCACACGTAACGACTTGCGAAGTCGATCGCGAAAGTGCATGCCTGAACTGTGATACTTTCAAGTACGAAATGGGACCCCAAAGAGTCCCGCTTTAAGTCTGAAAAATACGTGGAGGGGATAAGCAAGTGGCCTAGGACAAGACATCCAGACAAACAAGATAACCGAGTAAACAAGATAGCCAGTGACTTCATCAGGAGGGTTTAGAATGACACGTCTGTCATTGAATGCTCCAAAGGCAGCCCAACAGACCATGTCTGCGCATACCGGACATGCACCGAAGTACATGTAACATAATTTAAGTAATAATAATGCAAATATGCGGTTGACGCATACAGACACTGCAGAGGTGTAACGCTCCGGGAGATCAATATGAGACAAGAGCCTCGGGATCGTGTGCGACGTACTGGACTGGGGTGCTAAATATGGCCGCAGCTCTGATGCGCCGGATCGCCACAGTACGCCGGAAGTGCGCACGTTCACCAGCTTCGTACATCCAAAAATGGCACAGTCGGTGGCCGTCCCCAACATTGATGCGACACTCCATATGGCTCCGTTCTCTGCCTGAAGAATATTAGGATGAGAAATCGACATGTGTGTGGAGCTTATACATAGGTGCGGCTGTCTCTGAAAGTTAACATTTCCTACTCCGCACAATCTAGCCAGTCGACCGAATTCCATCACGCCAGTTGTCCTTTCCAACGGCTAGAATCGAGGACGTAAAATTGAAACGAATGCGCTCCTGATCACCCCTCCATGCACGACTAGTTAGCAACACCATGCTTGTTGTCAAACGTGGCTGCAAGCAAACTAGATCTGATCAGTTCGTATTCTATTATAGCAGTTCAAACAAGGGGTGCATACTTACAAGTGACATTCGATCATGATTATTTTTTCAGTGTTCAGAGTCGATATTGGACACGGTCTAGGTGTTCCTGGATCCTCGCCTGGAGTTATTCATGTCACCTATTGTTCATCACTTGCTACCCCTCAACTGCCGCTCACGCCACTTGCATTGCAGCTGTTGTGGCGGGAACAGACAGACAGGGAGCATCTACCTGCATCACCGTCTCGCCACCGAGTTGAGCCCGCCGCGGGCGGTCGGCCGTGACCCGGACGTCGGGTCGCAGGTGGCCGCGCGCCGCCGCACCCATGTCGGCGGCCGCGTCCCTCAGGGCCGCTCATCGGCGGGCCGATGGCGAGATTACCGAGGCATTACATGGCGCGCACCACCGTCGCTGATTAACACCGCGCCGCCGGCGCCGCCGACGCGCCAAATTGGCTCTCGTTTCCATATGGAAATGCGCCGAGGGCGGCGCGCGGGGACCGACCCCTGCACGGTTTATCCAGGCCGGCGGCTCGGTTTTTAAGTGAAACGCCGCCCAACGGAAGACACGTCGCGAGTCGTCGCCGCGCGCCACGTCGATACGGTCGGCACTTTTTAGCAGCCGGAGACCGTGCCGGCTCTGTCGGCGGAAAATTGCGGGAGGGATTTCGGCCGAGCGAGCGCCGGAACGCCTCCAATATGGTGCTATTCAGCCCGACAGCCGCCGCTCAAGTCGGAAGACCGGCTACAGAGACCGCACGGGCGGGGTGTAGAAGGCGGCTAAAGAGGCCGCACGGGCAGGGTGAAGAAGGCGGCTACAGAGGCCGCACGGGCAGGGTGAAGAAGGCGGCTACAGAGGCCGCACGGGCAGGGTGAAGAAGGCGGCTACAGAGGCCGCACGGGCAGGGTGAAGAAGGCGGCTACAGAGGCCGCACGGGCGGGGTGAAGAAGGCGGCTACAGAGGCCGCACGGGCAGGGTGAAGAAGGCGGCTACAGAGGCCGCACGGGCGGGGGTGAAGAAGGCGGCTACAGAGGCCGCACGGGCGGGGTGAGAAGGCGGCTACAGAGGCCGCACGGGCAGGGTGAAGAAGGCGGCTACAGAGGCCGCACGGGCAGGGTGAAGAAGGCGGCTCAGAGGCCGTACGGGCGGGGTGAAGAAGGGGCTACGGGAGGGAGGCGGCTACAGAGGCCGCACGGGCAGGGTGAAGAAGGCGGCTACAGAGGCCGCACGGGCAGGGTGAAGAAGGCGGCTACAGAGGCCGCACGGGCAGGGTGAAGAAGGCGGCTACAGAGACCGCACGGGCGGGGTGAAAAAGGCGGCTACAGAGGCCGCACGGGCACCCGGGTGAAGAGGCGGCTACAGAGGCCGCACGGGCAGGGTGAAGAAGGCGGCTACAGAGGCCGCACGGGCAGGGTGAAGAAGGCGGCTACAGAGGCCGCACGGGCAGGGTGAAGAAGGCGGCTACAGAGGCCGCACGGGCAGGGTGAAGAAGGCGGCTACAGAGGCCGCACGGGCAGGGTGAAGAAGGCGGCTACAGAGGCCGCACGGGCAGGGTGTAGAAGGCGGCTACAGAGGCCGCACGGGCAGGGTGAAGAAGGCGGCTACAGAGGCCGCACGGGCAGGGTGAAGAAGGCGGCTACAGAGGCCGCACGGGCAGGGTGAAGAAGGCGGCTACAGAGGCCGCACGGGCAGGGTGAAGAAGGCGGCTACAGAGGCCGCACGGGCAGGGTGAGAAGGCGGCTACAGAGGCCGCACGGGCAGGGTGAAGAAGGCGGCTACAGAGGCCGCACGGGCAGGGTGAAGAAGGCGGCTACAGAGGCCGCACGGGCAGGGTGAAGAAGGCGGCTACAGAGGCCGCACGGGCAGGGTGAAGAAGGCGGCTACAGAGGCCGCACGGGCAGGGTGAAGAAGGCGGCTACAGAGGCCGCACGGGCAGGGTGAAGAAGGCGGCTACAGAGGCCGCACGGGCAGGGTGAAGAAGGCGGCTACAAAGGCCGCACGGGCGGGGTGAAGAAGGCGGCTACAGAGGCCGCACGGGCAGTGTGAAGAAGACGGCTACAGAGGCCGCACGGGCAGGGTGAAGAAGGCGGCTACAGAGGCCGCACGGGCAGGGTGAAGAAGGCGGCTACAGAGGCCGCACGGGCGGGGGTGAAGAAGGCGGCTACACGGCGACGCACGTAGGTCGTTAGCCAGAGGGGCAGTGAGACAGCTTCTGACGCAAAATATTACTATTTTTAATCGTACGCATTTCCGTATATTTCAGGAAACCATGTGAGGATGAGAAATCGACATGCGTGGGGTACACACTGTGCGCACATAATTGTTGTTGTCTCCAAAGGTTAACAATCCCAACTCCGCACAATCTAGCCAGTGCACCAAATTCCATTTACTGTGTGTTAAATCCGTAGGTAGGAACATTTACTCTGTGTTAAATCCGTAGGTCTCCATTTGCTGACAGCGACATTTTGAGTCTGCTGCCGTCGGAAAAATCGGCCTTTTGACAGCTCGCTTGCGTTAACTTCCCATACGAGTTACAGGCTGACCGCCGAGACACCGACTGATCGGACTCGTTGAGGGGCAGACTGACAGCCAGCTTCTGGCTGCGGTGCTTCGAACTTTGGCGCAAGGAATACAATGCTGGTTTGACGAGGGTTGACAGAGGGCTTGAATATATTTATGGCTGTAGAGGATTGAAGCATTTGAGCATTTAAATATTTAATGTTGGAAGGTAACCTTTATTCTATCCAGAAGAAAAGTGGTGTGTGATCTGATGGTTGCAGCTATCAAACAGAGCTACGCAGCATGAAGTACCATAACAAAACCAAGCAAAATGGTGGAGCCTTCGAATAAAAAAATAGACATTAGTAATGATGGGAATCGGGAATCTAGCCACGCACCGTAGTCCGCATAGGGTGTCTAAGTTTCAAGTAAGGTGGTGTAGTAATGAATAACTCCTTCACACTGAAGACGCCCCAGGATTTGGAACAGTTTCCCATAAATATGTTGTTCCTTTTCTTAATTACAGTGCAGCAATCTGACAGTTGTTTGCTGGTGCGGATGTTACACACCAAAATCGAATTGGACGAGTGTTGAAACTATAAAGTATGTGTCTTTGTTTAATATGGCTGTAAGGTGCGCATTATCTTGTTTTGTTAAATGAATATAATCCGATGCCTATGAATAAAGCATCCAATCCAAGGATGTTTTTGTTGTTTAGTGCACCGAAGAATGGCTCTTATGTGTTCCTGGGTTTTAGACATTGCGTGAGAAGAAATGTACGACCTTCAATAGCGGACCTACGCTGAAATCATACCTGGTCCGCTCAGCCCTGGAATTGCCGTCATGCTCTGCTGGTAGAAGAATGTGCCACACCTGCAGCAACGGGCTCAAAGGTAGATGCACGCGGAAAAACGTAATTTATAAAATAACGTGCAACCGCTATCTTGGAATATTTTATGTCGGAGAAACAAAGCGTAGCATCAAGGATAGGTACAATGAGCACTTTGGAGATGCCAGACTTCGGAGAGAATACACAACTTTAGGCGAACACATGATCGACAAACATTATAACATGGTACACAGCGACACAAACACAAACTTCAAAGTAGAAATTCTAGCAACACCCAGGGACAACGCTGATCTGAAGGTCCTCGAATCTCTACACATACACGTAATCTACGGTCGCAACTAAACACGCAAACGATGTCTTGGTATATCACATAAAATTACATAAACATAAATTATGCTTTATGTATTACACGTGATATTGGATATATCTATATATGTGCGTGCATGTATGTGTCGATATGTATATGGACCATCGGCTCGGGCTTCCTCAGAGGATTCTTTCTTGACCTAGTTTATTTCTGGTTTGGAGTTTCTTGAAGTGTCTATACTACTGAGGATGGTTTTCTGTGATTCACGTGTATTTTTGCACGCCATTTTTCCGCGTTTTTTTTTTAATTGTGAACCCTGCCATTTTTATATCACTCCTGACGATGGCCCCTGACCGAAACGTTGAGTAATATAGCATAATCCCTAACGTTACTTTTGATGTAAACTCAGCACCTCCTCATATATTGAAGGTCGTACATTTCTTCTCACGCGATGTTTTTGTTTGTCAATTTGCGTTGGAATTTCCTTCTACGCATCACCCTCTACGGCAAATTACTTGTGTGCCACCGGCTTCAAATCTGGACAAGTCATATTTTATCTCTTCCATGGCCAATGGTGAATTTGTAATTAGGTAAAAAATGTAAATCTGAACATTTTTTTGTGTTTGTTTATCAATTGACTAGATCTTTCGAGTTGGTATATATTTAAAAGCGAATAATAAATTGTACTATTTTGCTTTAGGGTGTTCGCAACTCACGTTTCATACCAATTTTACCACCATAGATCGAACAAAAGGATTGTGTTTTGTTAGGTTAGTTTAAATTATGTTAGGTTATTTAGTAAGTGTCATTACTCCTCCAAATAAAAAGGAATTGATTTTCTTCGAAAGTCGGTCAGACTAGGTAGGATAGACCGGGGGAGGCTTTAAGTTGAACATGTTTGAAGATTTTAAAAATACCTCAAATTTCAGGGATTTTTCTCTGAACAGGGAGATTAGGATAGGCTAGTTCAAGCTATGTCTCATTTTACTTTAATTTTAATGTCCTGTTGCCTAATTCCAGACACCTCTTTTTGTGTTAAGATTGTGGATTGCCACCTATGGATTTCTACTTGTGGGTTGCCACCTGAAAAATAAGCATTCACGGAGGAAATGAGTCATCGCATCGTCTTAAGCATGTCCATGAACATTGCATTGGGAACATTGCAAAATTCATAAACCACCCTAAAGCACACAGCAACTGAAGCAACTCTAAGTTACTAAGCCAAGTATAGCAATAATCCCCTTTGACTGAATATTACAACTGCATTCTACAACATTTATGGCTAATAGTAGCTACTAAATAATCGCATTGGTGTATAGTATTCCAGTATTGTTTGCATGCATGCAGTTCAGTTTTTTCACTTGTTCCTATGTGTTTGCATAGGAGGTATGGTTTCCCTTCTTGATTTGTTGAACTTTACTTGATTCACTCTCCTCCAGTTAGATTCCAGTCTTACATATTTGTATGACTTCAGCATTGGTTAGCTTCATGCGTATCCCTGAAGCTGGTTTAACTGAATCTGACCACCGCCAGCGGGGCTGGGCAGTCCAGTTTAACAACAAAATTTGAGTTGAGTTTCGATGTCGGCCGATGCTCCGACACCACCCCCGTGCCGCTTCTCGGCCTTATCGGATCGGCTGTCAGCTGACCCACATGACAGGAAGCCGCATGACATCCCGACCTTATCGGATCGGCTGTCAGCCGACACTCATGACAGGTGGCCGTATGACAGTGCGTGTGGCCACACACACACATATACACCCACTCTGCCTTGTCAGGACTGGGGAGACCAATGCAGGACAGCTCTCCATCAACTAAGGTATCTGTGTGGCAAAAATTGCATTCTGTCGACGAATATTTTGTTCCTTGGGCAGTAGCCTCGTATTATTTACAATAATCATTTGCATCCATACATTTTTGTCTGAGTCACCAAGAACATTTTTGAAAAAACAATTATCAGAGATAGAGAAAAGCTTTCTTTCATTATTTTGGCGTAGGCGCTTGGTGCTGACTGAGTAGCATGCTCATGGACTCATGGATGAAAATGTATATTATTTGAATGGTGTCTGTGCAACCGTGAAATATGGACCGAGCACGCATGATGTTTACTAAAGAACCCTAGGAGACGCCACACCACTCACAAAAGCTTCCAAAGCCTGTTGTAATCTAGCTAATGACACACATGCAATCTAGATAAGAACATAAAATCATACGGGAAGCTTTCATGGCCTATTATAATCAGTGGAAAAAGCAGCTCTGGACGATCATGCACGCTACCACCAGTGCATTTACTCACCACTGTCCAGTTATTTAGGTAGTTCCACATACAGATAGAAAACGACGGCTTTGTTGAATCACTTCCACTCAGGCATTCAAGAGTGAAAAGGCACGTAATTCTGTCCTGAGGCGTATAAAAGCAATGACAGTAAAAATGGAAAATATTCTACTGAGGTTCTCTCAGTAGAATGTGGACCAAATTTTCGCGAGTGTCAGTCTATGGCGCCATCACACCCTTGGTGTGCAGTATGCATGTATAGCATGTATGCGCAGTATGTGATGCCCTATGTGTGTTTGCAGCCCCAGGCGTCCGTGTGCCGACACCCATGTCACCCCATCACATATGTGTGTGTCTGCAGCCCATCACATGTGTGTGTTTGCAGCCCCAGGCGTCCGTGTGCCGACACCCATGTCACCCCATCACATATGTGTGTGTCTGCAGCCCATCACATATGTGTGTGTTTGCAGCCCCAGGCGTCCGTGTGCCGACACCCATGTCACCCCATCATATATGTGTGTGTTTGCAGCCCATCACATGTGTGTGTGTTTGCAGCCCATCACATGTGTGTGTTTGCAGCCCCAGGCGTGCGTGTGCCGACACCCATGTTTGTGTGGCCGCCAGGGAGCAGCGCCGCCGCGGCGGGGCGCCCGCGCCCGACCACACCTCATCCATAATGCAATAATGCGGTAACTCGCGCCGTAAACATTTTCCCGGTCGCGCCGGCGACGGGAGATGCTAGTGACGGGAGATGTCACTGACAAATCACGGACATCAGCGGCGGCGCCGCGGCCGCGTGGGGCGTGGGGCGTGGGGCGTGGGGCGTGGGGCGTGGGGCGTGGGGCGGCGGGCGGCGGGCGGCGCACTTCGGCTCCGACTGGTCCGACGGAAGCGCCACTCGCTGAGTGTCCCCGACTGGTCCGACGGAGGCGCCACTCGCTGAGTGTCCCCGACTGGTCCGACGGAGGCGCCACTCGCTGAGTGTCCCCGACTGGTCCGACGGAGGCGCCTCTCGCTGAGTGTCCCCGACTGGTCCGACGGAGGCGCCACTCGCTGAGTGTCCCCGCCTGTTCCGACGGAGGCGCCACTCGCTGAGTGTCCCCGCCTGGTCCGACGGAGGCGCCTCTCGCTGAGTGTCCCCGACTGGTCCGACGGAGGCGCCACTCGCTGAGTGTCCCCGCCTGGTCCGACGGAGGCGCCACTCGCTGAGTGTCCCCGACTGGTCCGCCAGAAGCGCCACACCACCGCCGCGGACCACGGTGCCACGGACACGCCGGTGGCTCGCGCTCATTCGGATGGTGTTGGGGGCAGATTTGACGACCGCTGAGCCGACCGAGCCGGCTCCAGGCAGCGCCAACCACACTGCTGTGTTTCGACGGCGCTCAGGCAGCTGTTCAAACTGGCCTAGGCTTGGGCGGTGGTCTGTGCTAAAAGCCTGGGTGTGGGTGATGCAGATTGTCGTTGAGGTATTGTGTCACAAGCTCCGTCGGTGTGAAGTTCAGGTGGCGATTTACAGGAAAAAACCACAACCGATGCATTTGGTAAGGATTTACTCAATGTGAAAATTAGAGCTGATTTATTTGTGGCACTAATATTTTGAAGAGCAGCCGTGAACATTTGGAACACGTTTTACGTTTCTGCATTGTTATCCATGATTTGTCAGCAGTAGTAGTTCATTTAATATTTGCAGCAACCTGCTTTGTCTCATCTCAGAAAGAAACTCAACCCTTCACATGCTCGCAAGGTGCACGAAACTGAGGGAAATAAAATGAAGTTTGTTGTTAGTTCGCCTTTGCTTAGGTGGCACCAAATCTTCCGGTCCGTGGTGATTCTGAGCTTTTGTAGGCTAGTCGGCGACAATCTAATTCTCACGTAGTTCGCCACCCTTTCCCATGCTACACAATAGCCGCGTTCAGCGATACCAGCGGCGCACCAGCACGTCCGCACCTGAGCCAGTTGTGACGATATCACTCACAACTGAATAAAACGCCGCCAACAAAGACGCGCCGATTGGCTGGGGTTCGGCGTCTCTGAACCGGCCGCAATCCCACCAGCTGATCGCCAGCGGCTCGCTCCGGCCGCACTCTCGCGGCGACACCAGCACCGCTGGCGCCGGCGACGTCGCTTTGAAGCCGGCCGCACGCGGGCGACAACAGGTAGCCGCGCCAGCCGCACCTGTCATACATCTGTCAGCGCCTGCTCGCACACCCCGGCCCGGCTGACGTCTCAATCGGACCGGCCGGCCTGTGGCGAATGCGCCCGGGGAGCGTACAACGGCCGTGGAGTGGGGCGACATGTTATGAGCCGGCTACTGATCCTTTGTCGGCGCTAACGATAAATAGGCGGCCGCTGCCGGCGCAGGGGGCGCCCCCCGGCCGAGTGCCGCCGCGGCGCCGACACAATGCGCCGGCAGCGGCCAGCACGCGTGCCGCTCGACGGCCGCGTTACGAGCGTGGGAGCACCGGCAGTGGGGTCGGCTGGTGGCAGTGGGGTCGGCTGGCGGATGTGGGGTCGGCTGGCGGATGTGGGGTCCGCTGGTGGATGTGGGGTCGGCGACAGACCGTGGGGTCGGCTGGTGGCTATAGGGTCGGCGGGAGGCTGTGGGGTCCGCTGGTGGATGTGGGGTCGGCGACAGACCGTGGGGTCGGCTGGTGGCTCTGGGGTCGGCTGGAGGCCGCGGGGTCGGCTGGTGGATGTGGGGTCGGCTGGTGGCTATGGGGTCGGCTGGTGGCCGTGGGGTCGGCTGGTGGCCGTGGGATCGGCTTGCAGCCGTTGTGTCGGCTGACGGCTGTGGGATCGGCTAGTGGCCGTGGGGTCGGCTGTGGGGTCGGCAGCCGACCGTGGACTTCATCACTCCCGGTTACTTTTGCCACCATCGTTCCCCAATACATCATTCCCTTGTTACTTTTGCCACCATAGCTCACCAGTACATCACTCTCCTATTACATTTACCACCATCGCTATCCGTTACATCACTCTCCTGTTACTTTTGCCATCATCACTCACCAGTAAACCACTCTCCTGTTACCTTTACCACCATCGCTCCCCTGTACAGCCAGAGCACTCATACATCTCGTTTATCCTGACATAGCAGCATTGGTAAACCACTGGGTGACACACAAAGCACCCTGGCGACTATTTTCCACTGGCAATAGTTGGATATTTCTTTAGGCTGCAGCGAATAATTAAATTCTTCGCCGCCTGAGATTTCTTTATTGGTGCCTGTAGCGGGGAAGTATTGTTGCCCGGAGGTGGAAAAACAAACGTTCACTTTGAAGACGAGCAGTGAGAGGGTGACGACGGACGCACCGCTGGCGTCCCCGCCCCTGTCCAGGCAGACCAGCCCGGGCGGCGTATCGCGACGGGGGCGGACCGGGGTAGGAGAGTGATCTTCAGGCGTGCCGGACCACAAGCGCCATCTACGACGTGCGCGGACCGGGGAAAGTGATTTCTTTCAGGCGTGGCGGACCACAAAGGTCACCTACGACGGCGCGGACTGACCGGTCTCGGTCTTGAGGTCGTCGCGCAGGTGTTGCGCCGGCGGCGGGCCCGGCTGGCCGACCGGCGGCGACTCGGGCGGCACGCCGAGCGGGTACTGGCCGGCGCCGGTGCCGGTGCCGGTGCCGGCGCCGCCGGCGCGGTACCACGCGTCCGGGCGCGGCCAGCCGGCGCCGCTGTTGAGCGCGCGCAGCTTGTCGTACACCACGTCCGGCTGGCTGCAGGGCGCCGCCGCCGCCGTCAGCGGCTGCTCCTTGTTGGTGACGATGTTGCGCAGCACGCGGTTGATGGACGACACCTGCCGCACGGGGCCGCCGATCGTATCGTGACGTCAACTGTGCTGTGTCGTCTGTCAACCGTTCTACAGCAGTGACATGAACTGACATTTATTGACATGAGCAAACAGTGACAGCAATTGACTGTTGTGTGGCACGGTGTCCGTGAGTTTTCCTCAGGTTGTTCCTAGACCTATGTCGGGACAGAGCTGGTGCCGACTCTCGCGTTATCCCTCGACGACATCGAGAAAGCTCACAGCATACACTGAAATTTAGCACGTGACAATGAGTGGATGATCATGACTATGATGGGCACGAGTGATCATCCGTTACTCCACGCAAAGCTTATGTAGCTATTTCTGTAATGTTGATGTAAGCCGAAGGACGTAGGTAGCAATAAACAAAACTATGCGCGACCGATGAAGGCCTTGTTAACATGCAGGCATAATCTTGGAGTGAGTAGGAAACATTTTCGATAACGATGAAGCTGTCTTGAATACAGAACGGAATAGCATCTTTCCTTTTATGTTTGGGAGATTAAGGACACATCGACTGCGTCGGTCATGCAGCCTTTCCTTTTATGTGACAATTCATGAGCAGAAAGCACGAAGTTGCAAATTCTGACACGTGAAATAAGGAATCTGCTATTAGCGCTCAGCTCTCCCCGGTGAGGAAACGACGCTGCAAAGAATGACCGTACATCGGACGTAGTCAGCCACCGCTGTCTCCAGCTTGCGAAAAAATTGGCCTCTCTCCAGCTTTCCACGTATTTGGAAGACAATCATATTTTGTGTCGAAATCAGCACGGTTTTCGAAGTAGGCATTCTACGGAGACAGCAATGTTAGAGACCGTACATTTTCTGTCAACAAGTATAAACTGTGGTCTTATGGCAACCCTCCGAGCAGTGGATACGTCTCGTGCGTTTGACACTGTAGAACACGGTCGGCTGGTAGACAAGATGGGTTGGTACGGCATTCACGATCATTGGTGTAAGGATTGGCTGCATCGTCAAACTCAAACAATTCAGGGCGGTTCCGTTGGGGCGCTACCAGTGACCCACGGTGTGATTCAAGGTTATCTACGTGGCCAAAAATTATATTTGATTTCCATCAACGACCTTGGATCTCATTTCCCGGACGGGAAACAGGTCGCCTACGCTGATGACGTGCAATTGTTGGACTCAGACATCCCGGCAAATTTATAAGTATTAAAACAACGAGTAGAACACACCGTGAGTATGGCTATGACTTGGTTTACCCCAAATCGGCTCAAAACAAACCCTTGCAAAACGGAACTAATAGTGGTAAAATATCCGCGTCTGAAACTGGGCGAAAACTTCTCACGTGGAATAATAGGGTTAATGCTCAGGGGCGTATTTGATGGCATGCTTTAATACTTTATCTCTTTTCATTGACGTTTTGCGTTATTTAGTGTTTTTCACAATTCGAGTTAGTTTCTCTTTTATGATTGAGCCATGTATTGACGCGAGTGCTGAAAAGCCATCAGCATGGAGAACTCAATATACGACTATGAATACGACTACGACTATGACCGCTAGCCGCACACACCACCCTCCGGTCACACAACGCCTTCAACACCACGAAGCCGGCGCGGCGCCGCCCCACCAGCGCGGCGAGCAGCTCGGCCACACTCACGCTGGGTATGTTCTCGGCCGAGCAGACGCCCTCCTGCAGTAACCGGTCGCGGATCTCCCAGGCGAAGATGCTGGGACACTCGCGCTTGTAGGCGGTCACGCGCTCCACCACCTCGTTGGTGGCGACGCGCGGCTTCGAGCCGCCGATGGCGCGCGGCCGGATCGAGCCCGTCTCGTAGTACCTGCCGGTCGTCCGTGCGGGCGTCAGAAGTGCTGGCGCGAGGAGTTTTGATTATTTATTTATTGATTATTTGGGCTTAAGGGCGCATCAACTGCTACTGGTTATGCAGCGCCCATGGCGCGAGGACGTGCTCACGTGCCAGAAACAAGCGCAGAGCGTCCGGGCGTGGCATGGGGCAGAGCGGTGATGGACCCTCCTGGGAATAGTCCACAAACGCGGACACCAATAGTTCGTGTTACTGCCGATGGATTTATTGAAATTGGGCTTTACGGCGGATTAGTCGTAGCAATTATTTGACGTCATCGCATAGGTTTCTGTGGAAGATGCCTCCAACAACATATATCGGACACAGGACGAAGGAGTCCAATTCCAGGCGAAGTGCTATAAAGCTTTCACCGGCTAGCAACAATAGTTTAGCTCCGCTCCGCTCTGGTTGTGTTAGCTCTTCACTGCGCGGCACACAAGGGCGACCTGGCTCCTGAGGACCTGAGGAAGGCAGAAATCATCCCAGAACATTGTCGAGCCACATTCATTGCAAACCCAATGAAAAGTTTGATGCTCTTGGATTCGAACTTATGTTTTTAAGCATTGCGTCATCTGATGTCGACGCTGTTGCTGCTTTGGTCTTTCATTCCGTTGAGGATCGAGCTTGAGGAAAATTGTCGGGAAAACGTTAAGCTTTTGTTGGGTCCCCGACAGCGAGAATCAACTCGCGGTTGCTATATGTTCAAAAATGCTGTAGGGACAGTGTGTCATATATTTTCTAATTCATCGTTTGCTGACACAAAGAATGTGCAAATTACCCCCTTATGTACAGCACACGTCTCTGTCCACCCGATTCAGGCTTAGGTCGCCGGTTTTGAAAACCTTTTAATATGAAGAAAACGTTCCATGCCTAGTTGATGACATGAACCGCAGACAGATGCTTCCCTGATTAGTCTACGCTTGTTCGTTTCTTTGAAGGCCCAGCCATGGCTCTGAAATGTTCGTCGGTCATCTCATCTTGAACCAATGACCAGGATAATAAACGGTGATCCACTCAGCGCACGGGACACAATCCGAGACGGTTGGGAGCGCCCGAAGTCACATGCATCACTGCGTCCCAACCCTGCCCGGCCTCGTCGTCGCAGAATGTGTCAAAATCCGGCTTGTTTTCGATTCATTCATCACGATCCCCTTTCACGTGGTCAATGTGACGAGCCGCGAAGCACAGGAGAGTCTGCTTCCGCGCGGCCCTTTGCTCCGATCAAATATCCATTGAAAAGCGCGCGAGTCACTTTTGCGCCAGGTGATTGGGCGAAAATCACGGCGGCGCCTTTTGAAGATGATTAATGGCCGGTGGGACGCCATGTCTCAATTTTCCAGGGCATTCATCGCGCGAGCACCGAGGGGATGGGGCAGCTGGCGAGTGGAGAGGCGGGCAGCCGGAGAGGAGAAGAAACGCAGCGCGGACCATCGGGGAACAGCATTCACGAGGACCGGCCGTCCCAGCGGGAGTGGCAGCTGTTGAGGTCAGTGTACCATTGTTGCTGGCGTGTTCACCGGCCGTGGGACGAGCAGTGCGGCCACGAACAGGAAAACGTCACGTGGGTAGCTAACAGAGTGAGTAATGCACACCACACACCGCCGCTGATGTACGTCAGAGGCAGACGGCACCGCCACTGACCTCTCGAGTATATCAGGGGCAGACGACACCGCTACAGACCTGCCGGGTATATCAGAGGCAGACGGCACAGCCACTGACCTGCCGAGTATATCAGAGAGGCAGACAACACCGCCACTCACCTGCCGGGCATAGACGGCGCCGTCACTCACCTGCCCAGTATCTTAGACACGCAGCCGTTGGACACCTGCAGGATGCGACTGATGTCGCACGGCCGGACAGTACAGCCACTCACCTGGCCAGTATAGTAGACAGGCACCGCCACTCACCTGCCCAGTATCTTAGACACGCAGCCGTTGGACACCTGCAGGATGCGACTGATGTCGCACGGCCGGACAGTACAGCCACCCACCTGGCCAGTATAGTAGACAGGCACCGCCACTCACCTGCCCAGTATCTTAGACACGCAGCCGTTGGACACCTGCAGGATCCGACTGATGTCGCACGGCCGGACAGTACAGCCACCCCCCCCCCCAAAATAAAAAAAACACACCCCCACACACCATAAAAAAAAACCTGCCCAGTATCTTAGAAGGGTTGGACACCCGCAGGATGTATGTTGCGCCAGCTCGACGATCTTCTGCCGGGTGGTGTCGGGCAGCGGGCGGCCGCTCACGAACGCGCCGCCCAGCTGGTTGACGCCGCTGTGGCCTGCGGCATCGACCCCGCGACGGTCAGTCTAGGTCAGTGTTGGCTGGTACTCGGAGCGCCGGGTCAGGCACGGTCGGCGAGCGCTAATGTAGGCGGCTGGTGGCAGACCCGAGCAGTGCACGGAATGCAGGCGTCTTATGTGTGGTAATGTTTATATGCTCGAATCGAACAGATGGTGAACAGTTCACGCGCGGATCGAAAAAAAACTAAGTGGTAAATGTTTTAGCTGTGCTAGTGTTGCAATGATCAGTAGTGTACAACTATTTGCCTTTTCATTACAATTTGTGTTTTCAGTGTCTTTTTCTGGCAAATAAACTCTGGATTGACAGTATTGTAAAAGGGACTGCTATACCAAAGAAAGGGGACATCTTTATCAATACCAATGGGACAATTGGTAGGGGCAGTGCAAAAAGTGCACAATGACTGGGAGAGAAACCAAGGGCCTGGAGTAGAACCTGCCACACAGGTAAGGTGTGGCAAAAGTGTTCAACTTCCATACCTTGCATCCAGTGACAACGCCATGGCAAAATAACCAGCGGAGTTGCAACAGCGATGCATGTCGCCAGTTCAATTGTTTCAATATATATATATAACATAAATACATGTCATATATCATATATACACACACACACACACACACACACACACACACATATATATATATATATATATATATATATATATATATATATATATATATATATATATATGTGTGTGTGTGTGTGTGTGTGTGTGTGTGTGTTGCGTGCATGCGAATATATGACTTCCATACGTATTTATGTTCATGGGTCCATGGGCCTGAAATGCATATAGGTATATCTCTCGAATGCTGGATACTCAAGGATTATGCTTGCCGTTGCAAATGTAAATATCAAAAATGGGACAAGGCAACTGACAGTGTTTATGTGCATGCATACACAAGTGGTAGTACATATCCAACTGGTGTAAACAGCACGTACGTGCGAACACTGCATTCAACAGAATCATTGATGTACACATTTCATGCATCGAACACATCTCTCCTCATGTGTTCAGACATTATGTATATATGTATGCAAACATCACAATGCCAACTGTAATTAATTTTATCTTCGAAAGTACACATTTTGATCGGAGCTAGAAGTCAGACGTGCTGCGTGTCTGCGTCAGAATGTCAATACATCCATCTTAACATCCCGTCAGGGCGTATCAGGCCCCCTTCCCAATGCGACGTGTAGCTTGTATCCAGCAACATAGGTCTCCAACTGTTTTTGTACAGCGTTCAATGTCACAGTGAACTAAGTCATACCTGACAACAGGAAGTAGCAAATGCCCACTAGAGTAAGAATTCCTTTTCTACATATACTGCTATTCATAATGTTGTTAATCATTGATTGTCGCTCGTCATAACAGAGATATATACGGAACGGAAATTGTCCTACCTCACAAATTGTGAAATAAGGGCACATTGCGTACTTACATGACTACGTTACCAACCTGGCAAATTAAATAATTTCTGGAGGCATTGGCAAGCCACGCCTTGCTTCATCACCACCCATCTGCTCACACGACAGTTCCATATCTCTGCACCATACATAGCACCACATCATGCTCTGAGCAACGTAGTCACCTGGTGGTCAGCACAACCTAATCTATCACAGAGTGTATTCATGCTATAGAACACAGTCGTTTTGCTTCTTGATGTCTTTCACATCACCAAGATCACTGGATAAAATATGTCCTAATTACTACAATTAACTAGCTCATATAAATCAATCGCCTCAAATGACTTGGTTTTGAGCTTTAAAAAAAACTTGTCCTAACCGAGCAGTGTATGGACGTTGGACTCAAACGTGAAGCTTTGCTTGTGCTGAACCTAATATTCCTTTTAGTAGCAAACGACTCGGCAATATCAGCAAGTTTTGCAGCCCACATATAGTGCAGTTTACCGTGACAATATCATCTGCATGGGCCGGTACACTGGCTGTAGTGATGGCAGTATGACATACCACACTGCAACATCCCACACACCGTCACTCAGCAAATCAAGAAATCATCAACATAGAGGAAAGCAAGAGTGGAGAGAGGCGCTTGCATCACGCGCTTCCCAGTGTAAAGCAGCTTGACACATCTGGTCTCTGTTTAGCGCTCATCTTTTTGCTTCTGTATCAGGAAATTACAATTTGTATGCACCCCAGAGAAATGCTTCTCTTCAAGATTACTGAAAACGACTTGCAAGGTCTTACCCTAACAAACGCTTTACATGCGTCTAGAAAGCAGTCATAGACAGGCGACCGAAGTGCTTATACAGCTTTGATGTATCAGTAGATGGCATAATCGCCCAATAGTTTGACAATACTTTTTTAAACTTGTCTTAACAAGTGGTGCAAATAACCTGTAACTTAGCCTCTCCGTAACATATGAATGAGTCATTGTTTAATACAACGAAGAATGGCTCTTATATGCTCCTGGGTTTTAGACATTGAGTGGGAAGAAAACGTTGAGTAATACAGTATAATCCTTAAAGTTACTTTTGATGTAAACTCAGCACCTCCTGGTATATTGAAGGTCGTATATTTGTTATCACGCAATGAATGAGTCATCATATAATTTAGGGGTGCCCGTAGAAGAACATAACTATGGACTAATTAGTTATGTTCGTGGTTACTTGCAGGTGGATGGAAAGATACTTGAATACGTATCTATCATAGATATTGACATCCTCCAAAGAATATAAGGCAAATGCTACTCCTTACTGTGCTTTTCTAGCTTTGAACATATTTTTAAGCATGGTTTAATCAGCAGCCTGTAGTCCTCATATTCAAGGAACATACCTATCAGAACGGCTACCGTGTTAAGAAAGGACCTCTAACAGCACGGCGAGTAGCTCTGATCATAGTATTCCATTCTGGAGCTGGATTATGGTGATCATTAGCCGGTGATTGAGTATGTGGAATACATTCATCACCAGCCGCCAGAAATGATTCCACAAACGAGCTATAGAGGTGATCGATCATATCTTTATGAACATTAGCATCACAGCGGTTGCTGCCCTCCATGATTATGTCTCTCATGGCTTGCAGGAATATTGTAAGATACTTTGATTGGTATATCATAGTTATTGATATCCTCCATCGTTCCCATAAATCAAGTCGATGTCTTTCAGGAGGCATAATCGACCTCAAAAACACCAGGCTTGGTACACACATGAGATAATAATTTAACAGTCATAAACTTGTTATAACTTACAATACAATTTACCTGCGTTGACTTGACTTATCAGGCAGCGTAGGTTACCTAGGAGTAATCAAATGACTTGAAATGAAAATGAGCCATGATTTGAAATAATGAGCATTACTCACAAAGGTGAACGACTCGTATCAGTATGCAACTAATATCATCCAGATCATTCCATGTTCAGCGCGGAAGTAGCAGATTTCCTAACAAAAACCTGAACAATTTTCCAGACAGTTGATATTGAAGTCCAAAATGCCCCAACAAATTGTGACAATCCCTTTAGCATACCGGTCTCAGAGCTAACGTGCCCCCGACCAGGTAAAATGTCAGGACAGTTATCATCGTTCCTGTGATCGGTGGTTGTATGAACATTAATTAGACCAATCAAGCGTTACAAGACATTCATGTCCACTGTCGTCTCTCCCTCAATTATAATTGAGACGATACTAGTTGAGGATGAAGATAGCCCACAGCCGAAACATGTGTAATAGTTTTCGCTTCGCTTTACTGTAAGCTTTTGGTATGAGGCTACGTAATCCTAACATAATTTTACATGAAGAAACACTTTAGGAAGAAAATGAGCATGAGGCATATTAATCGTTTTGCTGCATCGTTGTCCAAGAAAAACGTCTTTGTGTTTTTATAATCGACATATGTTGCTGATGAAATAAATGCACGAAATCAATGATCGTTTATCTAATTACAATATATGGTGAACACTGGCAAAGGCATCCCGAGCATGATGCTGACTGACGTGAGGGCACGTCACACGTCTCGTTTGCCCGACTGCTCGCTGACTATGCCTGGATATTGGAGAGACGCTGTTCTTGCGCCGTCTTTATCGCCAGTTGGGTGGAGACGCCGATTGTCTTCAACCGGTCAAAGTCCAGTGTTTTAATTTGTTCATATCTCGTTTGTGGCATTCATCCGTCCAGAACTCATTTCCCCCATATTTTTAGTCAGGAGAAGTAAGTGCTTTCATAGTAGATGGGGACATATAAGGACGGGTCATATTTCGTTTGCGGTAGAAACCCATCCACAAAAAATTCAGAAACCAAGATTACTAAAGTTCGCAGAAAACTGGAGGTGCCACTGCACGATAATTCCACGTGCTCATGTGCTTGGTGAGACCGTGCCTGGATTGTTTTATCTGGTTTGTGTCCATCATCCATCCACGGTTCATTTTGCCTGGCTTATTGTTCTAGCTGTACTTGCATTTTCTATAGACAATCCTTCGTGTGGAGGATACTTTGTTATTGTTGCGAAACGAGGTTGTTTTCGAACGAAGGATCGATTGCTGCGAATGTGCGTGGTCCGTAGGTCTAAACCATGCCACCAGGCGTCAATTAAATATACATGTTTTCCATGATATTTTAGAAACCGAAAACTTCGGTGCATCATAGGTGCCTTACAGATGCATCATTTCACGACACTTCTTTGACATGTAGATCTACGTAACAAGTACCATGAATGAAGAGAAGTTTTTGAAACAAAAAAATACACAAGATCGAGTCAGAATTGGTTCGTTTATAAGGCTGCAATCTTTCGCTGGCTTCACTCGTTCACTCACTCCGTCCGAAGTGCACGCCAAACGTGAAGCGAAGACAATTGTGTCTCATAATTCAATTGAATACACAAATCACCTTCAGTGAACTTCAGAGTGGAAGTGGCTGGTGAGCCCGAACCGGCGAAGACCACCGAAGGCTTTCTGCACATAAATATTTTCTCGATCTCATTTCTTTAATATCGAGAAACTTTGTGCCAATGAATAAAGCAACTAGCGCGAAGAAACGAGCTGGGACTTCTCAACAATGGTGCATTTTCATTTCAGCTTCCTTTTTGCGCGGCAGAGTCATACAGTCGTGATAAAGAACACTGCTACCGTGAAAACGACACATCTCTGTCGCTCCAGTCTGCACACACCTAGTGGTAGTATTATGCGGCGATCAGTACAGCACCACCCAACACAGCACCGCAGCAATATAACCCCTCCAAAGCAACGCAGCCACACCCCACATGGGGGACCAACTGCTCCTGTGGCGGTCAGCACATCACAACTCAGTACAGCCCCGCAGCAACGTAGGCCCTCCAAAGCAACGCAGCCACACCCCACATGGGACACCAGCTGCTAAAGAGCAGCGGCGAATCTCTGTCGAGCTGATCAGCCGTCAACATGACGGAAGCCCACCGTATTGAAGCGCGTTCCCGGGAGTGTCACGAGGGACTGGATAGTGGTGTCACAGTCAGGCATGTCAGCACCGGCAGCGCGTGAGCTGCGCTCTGCTCTGCCGCAGAGCGCAGCCGCGGGCGATAGACGGGCCGCCGGGCTTCTCGGCATCGGTCTGACTTCCTCAGCGACATCATCCGACCAGATCGTGATGTTCCTCACGTAGCAGAATTAGGCTACTTCTGCCATGAGCGAAGCAGTGCAAAACGAGGACTGCAGATGATCATCCGTGCTGAGCGGCCAGGGGGATGTACACAGAGGTTCTGATGATGTGCTGTTCTGTCCGCTCGTCCACCAGATGTGACTGTGGCGAATGTAGGCAATTAAGGCATCATTGCCGACCTCATTGATTGACTGAGTTGTGACATCATGCATGTACTAACCCATACATGCATCGTAGGTTAGTCAATCCACGGCCAGCAGTGCCGGACTGACTTCCCCAGTGACGTCATCGGGTCAAGACGTGGTATTTTAGCACACCGGTCTGACTTTCTCAGTGACATCATCACGCCTAGACGTGGTATTTCTCCGCATCGCGTGACCTCCCCAGCGACGTCATCGGGTCAAGACGTGGTATTTCTCGGCACTAGTATGACCTCAATGGCAGCATCAGACCCAGCCGTGGTATTTCTCGACACCGCTCTGACCTCCTCAGTGACATCATCACGCCAAGATGTGGTATTTCTCGGCCCGGACCCAGTGCACATCAGACCAGCGTGGTCGCACCGTGACCCCCAGTGACTCATGCCAAGACGTGGTATTTCTCGGCACCGGCATGACCCTCAGTGGCATCATCAGACCCAGACGCGGCATTTCTCGCACCGGCACGACCTCCCCAGTGACATCATCACCCAGACGTGGCATTTCTCGGCACCGGCACGACCTCCCCAGTGACATCATCAGACCCAGACGCGGCACTTCTCGACACCGGCACGACCTCCCCAGTGACATCATCAGACCCAGACGCGGCATTTCTCGACACCGGCACGACCTCCCCAGTGACATCATCAGACCCAGACGCGGCATTTCTCGGCACCGGCACGACCTCCCCAGTGACGTCACCAGGCGTCTCGGGCGCGGCCGCTCCGCCGGCCAGTTGGCAGCCGGCCGGCGGCGGCGCGCCGCACACGCAGGCGTCGCGCCGCCGCTCGTCGAGCAGCGGCCATGATGAGCTCCCGGATCAATAGCGATTTCCATCTAAATGCTAAGAAACTTCACACAGGATAATCTAATGGAGCCAATGGGGCGGAAAGGCCAACAGATCGGGCGGCCGGGCCGGCCCGGCGGGCGGCGGGCGGCGGCGGGCCGGCGCTGGCAGCCGCCGCTGGCGGTGCGTGACGCCGGCGGCCGGTGTCGGCTCGCGCGTCACGAGCGACGGCCCGGCGGGAGTGTTACGGACGGAAGGGGCGGGGCGTGTGACCGGGGCCGGGGGCCGCGCCTGCGACACCCACCCCACCGCCGACGAGTCGATCACGACGGAGGGGAGACGGTGTGGCGCGGCCGGCTGGCACAGGCCGACGCGGAGACTGTCGGTGGAAGCGGCTTTATTGAATTTCTTCTTGTGTCGGGAGGCCTGGGACGTGGCACGCAGGGAGGCGATTTGGCATCGCGTTTGACACCGCCCTTCAGTTCCATGCAGGAGTACAGCTAGCGACAGGAGAAGTTAGATCGAACACATCGAAGATTATGAGTGGAGACAACCAGGCCAGTCGGGGACCTACTTGCTCGACTTAGGGTTTGTTGGTGTCACCCCCATATCGTTGAATGAAAAGAAGCTCGGCTTAATGGCCCATATCCCGTCAGTGCGAGCAATGGGGAACAATTTTGAACAATCGGGGAAGCCTTTTGACAGCCGCGGACAGGTGTGAGTTGGTCCGGATTGAAGATGGAGTGCGAAACCGGATAAACCACTTGTGTTGCTTGGCGTTCAGGTGCCCGAATGCAGCTGCACATGATTCTAAAGTATGGCTTCCCTTCCTGGGTTTGCCTCTGGCTGACAATTGGTGGAATGCGAGGACAGTTGTGGATATATTTAGGTGATGTGGGTGGGTGATTGCAACAAGCGTGAAGTGTTCTATTCTAAATGAACAGCTTGTCATTAGCCCGACGTATCTCAACGTCAGCCTCACTGACTGTTTGGGGGCTAATAATAGTAAGTCAGCTTCAACGCCAAACAGCGTAGAAGTTTGCTCAAGGATCGGCTTTCGGCCCCTTGCTTTATTACATCTTCTCCAACGACATCAGTCCGTGCGCAGAAATCGCAGCAGTAGTAGTCCAATACGCAGACGACAATACAATTTCAATCACTGGCGAAACATCCGAAGTTCAGAATGTCTTCTTCCGAATGGAACAGGTTCCTGCCTCTTTTGACACTTGGTTCCGTGTGAACGGTCTGTAGGTAAATGCAGGGACGATTCAGCTCATGGCGCTGGGCCGTCAGCAAACTCTTCGTCACATTCTGAACTTGTAGGTAAAATTTAGCGACCATGATTCCCACCCTGTCTCGGAAACCGAAAGATTGAGCCTGACTTTCGATAGCTCTCTCAGCTGGGACTCTCACGTATCTATCATCAGTAGGCGCTGCTCCGGCGCTCTGTGGTCTGCCACTCGCTTCTGAGGGGCCACCTGCCACCCGCTGCCTTCTACGTCGTCCGGCGTATTTTGATGAAGTGAGTGGAAGTCAATCATGTCGATTTGTGTGGTCAATCGGCAACGACTATGCGTGTCTGGCGAGAACCTATACAATACAGAAGGAAGGGAAACGTTGCTAATGATCAGGAGTGAATATGTACTTTGAAGTCTTTCACAAGCATTCACTTTCACCAACATTCACTTTCATCAACATTCACTTTCACCAATGTTCACTTTAACCAATATTCACTAAAGCCCATCAAGAGAGTAGCCAGGTGAAAGAACAGATAATGCGGAAGTGAATCGCTCGCAAATGTCCCGCAGGTGTATGGGGTGGCTCACCTGAAGACCTCTGAGAACGGAGTATGTCCGCAAGTCAGTGTAGCGGATAAATTTCGATGTTCAAATTGGATAGGAATGGCCAAGTGGACGCAATTCTGGCACACACGTAGTGCTCGCGCGGGGCTTCAACACTGTGGAGAGATTCCAACTAATTAATATGTGCGTCCAGGCTTACATTCGCCACAGTCACGTCTGGTGGACGAGCGGACAGAACAGCACATCAGAACCTCTGTGGACATCCCCCTCGCCACTCAGCATGGATGATCACCTGCAGTCCTCATTTTGCACTGCTTCGCTCATGGCAGAAGTAGCCTAATTCTGCTACGTGATTGTTTCCTGCACGCTTTCTCCTCCAAGTCAAGGATTTTCTGGGACTGTGTCCACACACCAGTTACACTGGCAGCCAGAGAGATCCCTATGCCTGTCGATTTACACTCAATGTTTTCAATTGGTGCGAAGTGTGGGTACCTGCACTTCACCACGATCATTTCTATCAAGCTTGGTCTCGGTTGCACTTCCATTGCCATGGCTGGGTATGTAGTGTCCATGTCAGCTAATTAGTATGGCAGGAGAAAATGTTGCGCTGGCATTTCACGAGGGCAAACAGCTGCAGTTACTAAATCACCGGTAGCTCATGGGATAATGAACTCATAGGACTTAAGAGAATGTGGCAAAGGTAATTTCCTTGAATGATCACTCCTCCACGCAGGACAAACTTTGCTGTGGGTTTAGACAGGTTTGTGTAGACCGGTGCTGCAAAATCGCAACGTTCGTTCCATCTGGCGGCTTTTGGATGTCGCAAATAAAAGCATGACTCTTCGCATGTATCTTGCAATGGATGGGTGCAATGTCGGAAATCATTGCCTGGAGCAAGTGTGACCACTTGCCGTCCGACTTCACTCCTGCCGAAGTGAAAGTAATCACTCGCAATTGATTCCACTGTGCACTGACAAAACTGAGTCACCATATGATATGGGATTGACATCCGATATGGGTTTCCAAGGAACATAAGGGTGAAAACTGAAAGCAGGTCTTCGAGAAATCGTTAGAAGGTACGATGGTGCGATGTTCCCTTCTCAGTACAACAACGGCTCTTACCGGCTTTAAACTTCAATTACGTCTCTTGAGCTCTTTTCGTCACCTGGACGAGTAAGGTTTCGGGCTAGCTGGAGGAAGGAGAGGAGGACATTTCCTATAAAATAATTCTCCTCACGAGCGCAGCACTGTACTCGGAGCAATGTTCGATACGACTCCGAACTTCCGCTATGTCAATTGGTGACACTCAATCTCGTAAATGGAGAAGAGCTCTTCCGTGTATCGCCCTGTGACAGTTACGACACACTCCCTGATCCACAAATGTCAAGGTTAATATTCAGTCTTGCTCTGGAAAAACGCATTAAATATAACTTGAACCCGTATCAATACACGACAACAATTTATGGGCACTAAAGTTATCCTAGCGTTTTAGGAAAACACGCACGTCGTTTTGCTTACGGTATTTTTTTTTACATCGACGGCGACGAAGAGCGCGCTTGTCGCCATTATTAAGAAAAATGGCAAATGCAACAACAAAGAATCCCGATAATTTAATTAAACATGGTACGATAACCGAGCACAGCGTGAGGGCACCAAGTGCAGGCTGACTTATTGGTGGGCTGAAGTTTGATGGAAACAAAAATATGCAGGTACTTGCCCTTCCATAACCCCGATGAATATGGTCTGGAGAGAACATACTTCAAGAAATGATTTCTCCAGAGACCAAATATGTAGCATGTCAACATTCGAATTAGCATTCATGGGCTGCGGTAGCTTGCTCATTGGAAACAGGGGAAGGTTTTGAGGGGATCAAATGAGAGTATAATATCGTGAGGTGGCCATGTGCTTTCCCTCCGCGGATTTCACAAGAATCAAGAAGTAATTTGTGAAACCGACTGCTCAGAGGTAAGTCGCACGCTCACGCCAGCCATTTTTGCACTATAAGCCGTCAAACCCCCAGCTAATGGACGGTGCTTATTGCTCAATTATGGCGTACAATATACGCGAATAAATCCCACGAATATGCATCCTACATATGTGTCAGTTGCTGCTGCAACATATATACCAAGCCAAAACATGCTTAGAAATGCTCTGTGGCTATGTGCAGTATCTTCTGCTGACGATGAGAACTAACAACTCGTCTCGAAGTCTTAGCAACCCAAGTCTATCGAGCAGGGCGTCTGTTTGTGTACATCAGAACATAAATCACGCCCCCTCTCGGACAACTATTTCTGAACCTTCACCATTGACCTCGTGGATGTCCCATGGAAAGAATCGACATTAAAATTAATTTGCCGTCATCTGTCATGTCTGCGACGTTCCCATGCCTTCACATGTGACGGTTGTCCTTTGAGATGTTGGCCAGAGTGGTCAGTCGCCAACTAGCCATTGATTGTCAAACACGTCGGCCGGTGACCGGTCAATGGCTAGACTGACCATCTGCCAACTAACTGTCATTACACATGTCACTGAACCCTTGCTAGACTGACCATCTGCCAACTAACTGTCATTACACACGTCACTGAACCCTTGCTAGACTGACCATCTGCCAACTAACTGTCATTACACATGTCACTGAACCCTTGCTAGACTGACCATCTGCCAACACTGCATTATGTTGACCTTTAGACTGACCATCTGCCAACTAACTGTCATTACACATGTCACTGAACCCTTGCTAGACTGACCATCTGCCAACTAACTGTCATTACACATGTCACTGAACCCTTGCTAGACTGACCATCTGCCAACTAACTGTCATTACACATGTCACTGAACCCTTGCCCAATTCTGCAACTAACTGTCATTACACATGTCACTGAACCCTTGCTAGACTGACCATCTGCCAACTAACTGTCATTACACATGTCACTGAACCCTTGCTAGACTGACCATCTGCCAACTAACTGTCATTACACATGTCACTGAACCCTTGCTAGACTGACCATCTGCCAACTAACTGTCATTACACACGTCACTAAGCCCTTGCTGGGCTGACCGTCTGCCAACTAACCATCATCACCACACACGCCACTGACACCTCGCTGGGCGGACCATCTGCCAACTAACCGTGATCGTACATGCCTTCTATTGACTGACCCTTGTGAGGCATGTCGTCTATCGACGTGACACAGGTCATGGCCCATTGCGAGCCTGACCCAGGCTGCTGAGCGCTCAGAATGTTGTTGCCGTGTGCGTACTGTTCAGGTACCTGGAACGTGAAGAAACACCATCAGAGTTCTGTCGTAACACCTGAGACACACACAAATGGCGGCACATTGCGCGTGATGTCCCGATACCTGGAACGTACAGAAACACCCTCAGAGGTCTACCAGTCTGTTGTAACACCTCAGGCACATACAAATGCCGAGATGGCCCTTTTTCGCCAACTGGAGCACAAATATGAGAACGGCAGGTTCGTTAGCAGTCAGAGCAGTCAGTAGGCCTGTACTCGTCTAATCAATCTAACCAATCAATATTGAGTATGGTAAAATCATTTTTGCACACATGTAGACGAAACATTCACCAGGAACGCACAAGAAACTTGACAAGCATGGTATATACCTAGTATAGGTACTCATATGACACACAAGTAGAGGTGCGAAGAGGAACTGAAGAAGGAACCGCCGCCGTCTTGTAAGAGAAGCATACCCAACCGCCGCTATGCTTTTTTTCTCGGACACGTTCACGCTCTTGTGAATAACCAACTCCGTTTTAATAAGCAAGATTTGATTGACGAGGTAATCGTGCCACATGCGGCTAGAAGCGAACTATGGCAGCGAATTATGGCATTAACATACAAAATAATCGAGAGAAAAACATGTACGTTGTCGAACTGAGGGTTTTCCTCGCTTTTCACGTTGTTTTCGATGGCGGTGATTGTGACAGGAGAGGCTCGATGTGATTCCATGTGCTCCCGTTTGAACTGATATCCCCATTGCGATCTGCAGCGAAGTACATTCAAGTTATCTTTCGTCCAATTCATCTAGGTGCACATTTCGCTCGGGCTCTAAGAAACACCAGCCAGCTATTGCCGCACTACAATTCTCAGCAATGTCCTGGCTTGCCGCCAAAAGTGTTTACACCTGTCCTCAACTGACCATGCTGTGGCCTACCACGGTCATATTTATCAGTGGTTACAGTGTTTTGGAAGTGTGAGCTCGGTGCAGAGTAGACAAGTGGCTACTTATCCTAAGTGGTTGCTGGATGGTTCAGATTACTAATTCAGGTGGTGCCACATCTGATTCTGGTAGCCCAGGCGTGCAATTCTCTCCCAATAATTGGTCATGCACGGTGCAAATTTTGGTTCTTTTGATAGCCGAGTTAGTTCACTACCTGGACAGTTCACAGTTTGGCCAGCTTCACATTCTCAATTCCTAATTCTTCATTTTCGGCCATGCTGAAGTCGTTAAATGTCATAACTTATCAGCCCAATGACATGACCTTTATCTCCGGAAATGACCTGGACAATAGGAATAAATGATTTGGACCCTCTCAACAGAACCATTCAAGAAAGATTCATGTATCTGTTTGACATCCGAAATTCTTCAGCTCAGGTCGGATCACTCTGCATGGTCAGGTCAACTAAGTTCAAGCTTGAATATCCCCGGCTTATTGCTTTTGAAGTGCGAGACTTTTGTTCACAGAAGAACCCATAAACTGGGCATCTGTGTAAGCTGTTTAGCTTCTGACGTCATGACCTGACGTTTGATCACGATGGAATAATGCACATAGTGATGAAACGATCACTTCAATTTTCGCTTAAGTGTACACTGCTTTGGAAGGTAACTTCCAAAGGCCGGTTAAATCCGAGCAAATAAGGTCAAATTACACGACGCAAAGTCATCTCAGGTCATTGGTTAGCCATTTAAAGTTATGTCGCACGACCTGGCGGTGCTGAAACGTAATTTAGATATAACTTCACCAGGAACAACAACATTCTGTATGCGAAGGCATGGTGTAGGGTATACATGCTGCTCAACCTGACCATATGCTGTTGACATTTGACACACATTTTGCTACAGAATGCATATAGCTTGCTCTTTGTCATCTTCGGTGTGAATAAATCACACCTGAAGTCAATTTTCCACACTTAGTACGACAGAAATGAACGCCGAAATTGACCCTGGTTTAGATAGCCGAGTTTATTAACCGGAATGCGCAATTTCTAATATTTTTTTTGCGTCACTCACCTTGACCTGTCCCAGGTCAGCAACCTTGGATGAATCGGAAATCAAATTTACCCGATATATGCAAAGCAGATGCATAGGAAGCAATGAAACTTCGACACTTTCTTTGGCTAGGCTCAGATTAGCTAGCCGAAGTCCACCTCAGGTCAGCGACCTCAGGTTGCCTCAACTTAAATACAATTTTGAAATAGCGGGTTGTTCCTCTTCATGAAAAAGTAACATGATCTACGTTTGGTAATGATATGTTGTAGCTACTCCGAATGGAGGCACTTAGAAGATTTTGGAGCATTACTAACTTTGTTCCATCCCAGGTGAATGACCTTCAATGATCCGGACATGCAATGTGCACGATATTTGCAAATAGATGCGTAAGGAGCTAAGGAAAACATTGTGTTTCTGTGTTTGCTCATTCGCTCACTATCCCGGGGAAACCTGAGGGGATAGGATAGGGGGTCCGGAGAGCGCCCCTCTGTCTGCCCGCGACGAGGGTTAATGGTTAGCGGTGGAATAATTGGAGAAAGATCTGACCGTCTTCAACCCTTGATGGTCAACAGATCCATGAACGTGCAGTTTATGATCGATGTTGCAAGTTAGGAGCGGCATAGCGTAGTCAAAACGACTGCAGGTCACTGAGGGAAAATCATTCGGAGTACCCATTTGCGTATTATAACCGAGCATTAATATCGCTTGCTAATTTTAAGCAGGATTCCACCCTGTCGACCCAATACCTACATCATTGAAACACGCTCGGACATTGGGCACAAATGGTGAGGTTGACCAGTGACGATGTGCATATCAATTACCAAGGTGAATTGACGGGTGCAGATACAGGAGGGGCGGGGATCGGGACATGTGCCACCCCATGGAACTGTGGCGTCCTTCCGGTCCGGAAAGGCGTCCCTCCAGGAAGGCTCCAGTCCACCCGCCGCTCATCCGTTCACCTGATCTTTCGCCGAAGGCACCCCTCCGAGGAAAATGCGTCTTAGGACGAAGTATGCTAGCCGAAGTATAGAAGTATAGAGTATAGAAGTATCTAATATCTAATAACACAATCACGAAGTACATGTGATTATTTTGGCGCCTTAGTATGCGGTAACCAGGAGAAGCCTTTAGCATGCTCGAGCGCACCCTGCCCTCCGCCCCGCCCCCGCTAAAAAATGTTGCCGTCGATGACGCCCCTCGGATGAAATGTGCCACATACAAACTGCTGGAACCTCCACTGTGAATTGACCGATGACGTCACAGCTAGCGCACAACTTCTCTCGATGATCATTTGACACTGTTGGTACTGGCCACCTCTGCCAAGTCTGTCCGCCTCGACAGACTACGTGCCATTGTGTGGTGTTCTGCGCGGCGCACGAGTCTGCGTGATGTTCGCTCCTGGGACGTGGTGACGAGTTGGAGCGCCCACGACGTAGCCTCGCCTCACCCAACAATCATGGTACGTCCGTGACGAGGTATCGCCACACCCTCCGCACCCAACAATCACGGTACGTGGCAGGGGTAGCAGGCCCTTGACGCGATATCGCTGTATCCAACAATCACGGTACGTCTCTGACACGGTATCGCCGCATCCAACAATCACGGTCCGTAGCCGGACTAGCGGCCCCTGACGCGGTATCGTCGCACCCAACAATCACGGTCCGTAGCCGGACTAGCGGCCCCTGACGCGGTACCGCTGCACCCAACAATCACGCTACGTGGCCGGTCTACCGCGCCCTTGATGCGGTATCGCCGCACCCAACAATCACGGTACATGGCCGATCCATGTACCGGGCAGCCTGTCAACGCTGCCGGCTGTCTGCGCCGCCATCCACTTGGGAGGGGCTGGCGCTGGTGGGGGTGGGGGTGGGTGATGAGGGTGGGGTGGGGGAGGGGCGGCTCAATATTTGAGCAGCTCTGTCGACTGTCATCGTCTGCGTCGGCCGCGCAGCCGTCGAGCCGCCGACACGTCCCACCGCTCCCGGGCAGTCAGTCAGACTGATCAGACTGGTCAGACTGGTCAGACTGGGCAGACTGGGCAGACTGATCAGACTTCGCATCTCCCCCCCCCCCCCAGTAGAAAGGTTGATGGTGTTGAATTTGCGGCGTTACCACTGGCGGCGGTGAGAACGTAACAGTATCCCGATTGTGGATCTGCGCATTGCTGGGATGTGATTGAACAATGCTCGTCAGCATACGTCGATGATGATAAGTCCAGAACGTCGGATTGCATGAGAACACCGGTTTCATGCTCCAAAAAGAATCACCTCCAGAAAGTATGCCGAACTATGCAGAGACGAAAGCGATTAGCCGATATCACAAGTACAGAATACACATTTGATTGAACGCTTGTTTTTATTCGCAAACTTTGCAGCCCAAGGAAGGCATTTTCGTGTAATTAAAGTTGAGCATCAGCATTTTAGCATTTTAAAGTCATATTTATCAGATATGGGAATTGTTGGAGACTGTGAAGCTGCGCCGACGATTAGCTGCAAACGTAGAGGAAGGTAAACTTTTTGTTCAGCTCGTATGGCTTGAATTGACCAAGATGGCCTTCGGTTCCGCCAACTTCCTTTCCACCATATACTTTTTGTGTGTGTGTGGAGTCCAGAGCATTGAATTCCATTGCATTGCATTGCAGTTGTCCAGAGCCCAGAGCTGTCGTAGAGTAGCTGTGGACGCAACTGCGACTGCTCCATCGGAGACATAACCGATGGTGTAGACAGGAGTCGAAACATGTTAGCCTGTCTCTCACTCACAAGGACACTTTTCAGACGAATGATCGTATTTTAAATCAAATACGATGGCTTTTCTCTGTCATATCTAGTGATGGTTTAGGTATTCCAGGCTTCGTTCACACATTACACTCATTTAATGTCACGACCTAAGCCGGGCGTATCAGCATCGGGCAGAATCACTCCCTGGCAAAACTGTCCGACAGCCGGTCAGCCATGTCGACCGCCAGGAAGGCCAGTGCCGGTTCCATTGACGTTATCCGCCGGCCATTGAGATGCCTCTCCGACGCTTCCTTGGTAACCAGCGCGCTTGGAGTGAATGATGTCGAATGACACATACACATGGAGGTGTATGAGACGACACAGGATGGGAGGCGGTGGCCAGGCTGCGGCTGGATATTTCAAGACTGGGGGAAGAGACTGCTCAAAACACACTCATCATTACACCTGTGACTTATACCAAATATGTTAAGCATCAGATGCATTGTGATCTTCATGCTAGACAAGATGCATTTCGATGACATATATATTGATAGGTAGAATGAATGTCACATAGTGCACGAAATACTCATGCTTATAATAATAACTGTATTTTTGCAATTATATATTTTCGTTTTCTTCGGTTAGCTTTATTGCTATCTGGAATCTGCAGCAGTTGAGCAATATAAGCCTACCAATCAGATTCAGCTGAGTGTTGCACGCGAAAGAACTCTCCAGAGAATTGATCACCAGTGAAATTCCCTCTAACCACAATGGTCGCAGTGGAAGAGCCCAGCTATATACTATACCGCATGCATATACCGCTGGATATGTGTGTACCAATTTGCGAAAAGTGAAAAGTGAACCGATAAAATCATCAGGAAGAGAGCAATGCCCTAATATTAACGGAGTCAAGAAACGATCGCTGGACCTCGAATGGTTTCATAAGCTCTTGATGTCGAAAATGTGCTATAAAGGTAAATATTCCATCATATATGACCTTACATGGATTACGTCATGTGCAGTAACTAGATATGCGGAACGTCGTAATTTTCTGCATCATATTGTACAAACGGCGCAAATCACGTACTTTAAAGTTAGCAACCTAGTTGAATAGGTTGCTATGGACCAGGAGGGGGAGGAGGACGAGGACGAGGAGGACGAGGAGGTCGAGAAGGACGAGGAGGACGAGGAGGACGGAGGAGGACGTGGATGGGAAGAAAGAGGAGGAAGAGGAGGAGGAAAATAGTCCAGAACAGGCCCAGGAATAAGAGGTTCAAAGCACCAAAGCCCAACAATTAGCAAGAGCAAGATCACGTCAGGTCCGCTGCGGCTTCTAGTCTCCCTCCCAGCTTCCCATCCCTGACCTCAAGCGATACCCCTCAGTTCAGGAGCAATGCCATTGTACAGGCAGGTTATCGCAGTGTGAAGTTGAGAGTGTACAGGCAGATGTCAGCCATACGACATCAAGTCGCGCACATCGACAGCGGGAAAACCTAGCTGAGTGGAAGGAACGGGCGTTCAGTCTGAACATTCCGCACACAAGGGCGGACAGAACGCAATCACTGATAGAGCAAAGCCACTCATTACGCGAGGACATTCCGTAGCTAATGCATTAAACAACGCCCGATCTCACTGATTCACAACGGAAGCAATGCAGGGCCAGATCTGAACAAGCCGAAGAGTTCCTCGGAAGAGAGCGGGGAGAGAGAGAGAGAGAGAGAGAGAGAGAGAGAGAGAGAGAGAGAGAGAGAGAGAGAGAGAGAGAGAGAGAGAGAGAGAGGGAGAGAGAGGATGTGAACTGCAAAGCAACAAGATTGAAAAAATACAAACATCAGTTGCTACAAAGTTACCAGCTATTCACTGTCATGAACCACTCAGCTACAACTGACTAAGCTGATACGATGACGCCGGCACGCTCGCGTGCGACACGCAGGTCAACACTGCGTGTTGCACACGCGTATCCAGTCACACCACAGACGACACGGAAGTAACGCATCAGCCACGGTCACGTCACGCCCCATGGACTCATAGTGCGTGCCCGTCAGAATTCGGCCTGGGTAAAGGCTACTAAGCTCAAGTACCTAATAGCCTTCAGCAAGCATTCAATATGTGTTGCGACGGTCGTCTTCGAACATCCGCCGGCAGCGCATTGTAGAGCACCGCTGTGTCGTGCTGTGTGGCAGTGTATTGTAGAGCACCGCTGTGTCGTGCTGTGTGGCAGTGTATTGTAGACCACCGCTGTGTCGTGCTGTGTGGCAGTGTATTGTAGAGTACCGCCGTGTCGTGCTGTGTGGCAGTGTATTGTAGATACCGCTGTGTCGTGCTGTGTGGCAGTGTATTGTGACTATCACTGTGTCGTGCTGTGTGGCAGTGTATTGTCTACCGCTGTGTCGTGCTGTGTGGCAGTGTATTGTAGACCATCACTGTGTCGTGCTGTGTGGCAGTGTATTGTAGACCATCGCTGTGTCGTGCTGTGTGGCAGTGTATTGTAGACCACCGCTGTGTCGTGCTGTGTGGCAGTGTATTGTAGACCATCACTGTGTCGTGCTGTGTGGCAGTGTATTGTCTACCGCTGTGTCGTGCTGTGTGGCAGTGTATTGTCTACCGCTGTGTCGTGCTGTGTGGCAGCGTATTGTGGACCATCGCTGTGTCGTGCTGTGTGGCAGTGTATTGTAGACCACTGCTGTGTCGTGCTGTGTGGCAGTGTATTGTAGAACCACCGCTGTGTCGTGCTGTGTGGCAGTGTATTGTCTACCGCTGTGTCGTGCTGTGTGGCAGTGTATTGTAGACCATCGCTGTGTCGTGCTGTGTGGCAGTGTATTGTATACCATCGTTGTGGCGTGCTGTGTGGCAGTGTATTGTCTACCACCGCTGTGTCGTGCTGTGTGGCAGTGTATTGCATACCGCTGTGTCGTGCTGTGTGGCAGTGTATTGTATACTTGTGGACCATGCTGTGTCGTGCTGTGTGGCAGTGTATTGCATACCACCGTTGTGTCGTGCTGTGTGGCAGTGTATTGTAGACCACCGTTGTGCGTGCTGTGTGGCAGTGTATTGTAGAGCACCGCTGTGTCGTGCTGTGTGGCAGTGTATTGTAGAGCACCGCTGTGTCGTGCTGTGTGGCAGTGTATTGTAGACCATCACTGTGTCGTGCTGTGTGGCAGTGTATTGTAGACTACCACTGTGTCGTGCTGTGTGGCAGTGTATTGTATACCACCGTTGTGGCGTGCTGTGTGGCAGTGTATTTAGCATACCACCTTTTCGTTGTGTCGTGCTGTGTGGCAGTGTATTGTAGACCACCGCTGTGTCGTGCTGTGTGGCAGTGTATTGTAGACCATCGCTGTGTCGTGCTGTGTGGCAGTGTATTGTAGGCCATCGCTGCGTCGTGCTGTGTGCCATGGTATTATAGACTACCACTGGATCGTGCTGTGTGGCAGTGTATTGTAGACTACCACTGGATCGTGCTGTGTGGCAGTGTATTGCATACCACCGTTGTGGCGTGCTGTGTGGCAGTGTATTGTAGAGTGAGTACCGCTGTGCAGCCGGTGAACCGATGCCGATGGGCAGCTGCCGACCAGCTTCTGTTCGGATGCGGCACAACGTATAGGTTACACTTATTACACGTCAGCGTAACATGGTATCCTGCCTTGGGCCACGAAGGTCCCGGATGTCAACGTCGGTGTTATTGGGTGCGAAAAGTGCATGAATTGTTGCTCGTTGCACGGCCAAAAGCTATTCTGATCGGTAAGGAACGTCTGAAATTGGATCAAACTTTCGCCTGTCACTGATGATTCGTGTCGCAACTTTGATGATCCATTTTACTGTTGCAAGCAGTGTTCAGAGGCATTTCCATACACTGGCACGCGGCACCGTACACCAGACACAGTCACAACAGCAGAGTCACAGCACCATAGTCACAGCACCGTAGTCACAGCACCGTAGTCACAGCACCGTAGTCACAGCACCATAGTCACAGCACCATAGTCACAGCACCATAGTCACAGCACCATAGTCACAGCACCATAGTCACAGCACCATAGTCACAGCACCATAGCCACAGCACCGTAGTCACAGCACCGTAGTCACAGTGTAGACCAGTACCGTAGCCACAGCGTACACCAGCACCGTAGTCACAGCATCGTAGTCACAGCACGGTAGTCACAGCACTGTAGTCACAGCACCGTAGTCACAGCACCGTAGCACAGGTAGCACAGCACCGTAGTCCACCGTAGTCACAGCACCGTAGTCACAGCACCGTAGTCACAGCACCGTAGTCACAGTGTAGACCAGTGCCGTAGTCACAGCGTACACCAGCACCGTAGTCACAGCACCGTAGTCACAGCGTACACCAGCACCTTAGTCACAGCACCGTAGTCACAGCGTACACCAGCACCGTAGTCACAGCACCGTAGTCACAGCACCATAGTCACAGCACCATAGTCACAGCGTACACCAGCACCGTAGTCACAGCGTACACCAGTAACGTAGTCACAGCACCGTAGTCACAGCGTACACCAGCACCGTAGTCACAGCGTACACCAGCACCGAAGTCACAGACATCGTTGACTTGGGCTGCAATTATATTGTCGGGGAACGGGTGCATCATATGTGAGAGGCGTACGCTCATACCCAAACATTTCGTTACTTAATTTGATGTTATATGGCAGTCTCAGGACAGCTAGAGAAGGGGAAACATGACTGCTAAGTTGGCGCCTGGTTGACTGGCGTGCTCAGCCGACCGTGGAACCTCTCCGTGACCTCGGGCGTGTCACGCAAACTTTGTATGTTGACAACAAGCATCAGTTCGACTTTGAAGCCCGCTACCACGGAACGATACGCCAGGCGCCTCCAGGGCCTCCACGGATTGCTCCCGGACATCCCGGGCCTTCAGGGATCGCTTCAGGGCCTCCGGGGCCCCCATTGACTGCCCCAGGGCCTCCAGGAACCGCCCCAGGGCCTCCAGTGACCATCCCAGCGCCTTCAGGGATAGGCCCAGTGCCTCCAAGGACCGCCCCAGGGCCTTTAGGGACAGTTTCAGGGTCTCCAGGACCGCCCGGGGCTTCCAGGGACCGCCCCAGAGTCTCCGGTGACCGTTCCAGTGCCTACGGGGACCGCTCCTTGCTATCAACTGACACATACAAGACCGATTTCTCGCCGGAAAGTGCAGCCCTGGAGTATCTTCAGGGCACCGCACAGACGTGCTGTGAACTAGAACATAACACCGACTAATATTTTCCAATCCGATCCAATCCGTACTCACGTCAATGCTGCTGTGAGCGCGCCCGGCCTGCCCGGCGGCACAGCCTACCGGCCGACCGGTGACCGGAGCGTGGTCCACCGCCTCGGGCGATAACCGCCGCCAGGTGACCTGGCCCGACCCTGGCACATGATTGGCTGCCACCCGGTGGGCACCAGGCCTGTCATTTATTTGTGATTGGCCGCTACACTACCGTGAATGTGACTTTGTATGTTTGACCCCGATAGGGGATCTGTCCGCTTGAGGACGTCGCCAGCAATGCACCTCTGCGCGAGACGCTCGCCTCTCTGTACACCAGCTGGGCGGCGACACAGCAAGTACCGGATATAGACGTCGATCGGCTATCCGCTCCGTGTCGGCACGACTCCACCGAGTCGCATCTATATCCGTACCGGGTAGGGATAGTTATATATTTTCCAATTCTTTCACGAGAACGTATGATAGGTGAAAATTTGGTTGGTTGCTATAACAAACTGAGTGAAGACCATTGATATCGTACAATATTTCAGTTGGAAAGACGAGGAAAAAGCCTTGGGTTGCGTTTGGTGTGAAATTTCGGACTAAGATTTTCACTTTCAGCACTATAATTTGCCAAAGCATAAGAATTTCGCTTCAATCCAGATGTGTAAACTTCGTCTGTTATGTCGATGCAACCTTTGCCCGTGTTATGTCTATGCATATGCAGACTCTAACCTATGCCAGTTACGATGCATGAAGATGAACAAAGCATACAGGAGACTGGACAACTATCAAATGATCAGATAAAATAAAGGTAACATCGGCTTCAAAATGGCGGTTTAAACATACTGCCCACCCTGCTAGTATGGAAATGAGCATTACTCTTTTGAACAAAATAGGTCTGTATTTAGCTGAAATAGTCTTGGATAGTTATCAACCAGACCTATGCAATAGAACACAAGCTGGTGATTCCAAACATACAGCCACTTCATTCAAAGTACAAGGTCATGCATCGACCTAAAGTTAGTAATTACGGTTCAGTGCGATTAGCGTGCCTATGCCTTGCTGTGCACATCTAGACATCTTGCTTGGAAGTCGCACACACTCATGAAACTGTCGCAAGTTGAGGTATGTAGGTAAGTAGTAGGTACCTACTACCTACCTACATCCCTCAACCTACCTACATAGCAACAATTCATGATTATAAGCTTGTTTTTCCTAACCAGAACATGCCCACGGTATTATCATGGCAGTTATTGTTCTGGACCTCTTACGTCTATTCAACTAGCATTTAGCTTCCCCCTACGACCGTGTACAATGTGCTTAGTCATATTTTCAATGTACTTCCCAAAAGCATACAAAACTATACGTAGGCGTTCCCTCCCCGACCCCCGCGGCGAGCTTCTCACCCTAGGCGTAGCGCCCTCCGCCCCACGGCGAGCTCTACACCCCAGACTTGGCGTACAGTACTCGCCCTCCCCCCGACCCCCACGGCGAGCGTTCTACACCCTCAGACTTGGCGTACGGTACTCGCCCTTCCCCCGACCCCCACGGGCGAGCCGCCTACACCCACCGACTTAGCATGCGATACTCGACTCCATGATCATGCATTTTCTGCACAAATATGACTGAGTGAGAAATATGCCTGTCGTTGAAAGGGAAGTCCAAAGGTTCGACTGGTATTTGGCGCAAGTGGGCATATGAGGCATATTTCACGATGTCAGATACAGAGGAGTTGACATCATGTCCTTTGGCTGCAACCTTTTTAGCCTGACAAATGACCATAGGACCATAGGACAATTAGGTATTTGGGCCTTTGGTTGATGGAAGCCTGCATAGGTTTTCAGTTTTTTTTCTTCGCAGAACACCCAGACTGCTGATACTCAAAAACTCATTGTTCGAACATACCAGTTAGTGCTGCATGAAGCACGTTTCCGTGCATTGCACCTCATATCACAAACATTACTCGATCACAGCGATCAAAGGGAATCAATCCTGCCGGAGGCCAGCTAAGGGGAGCGGTCGCCCTCCCCTGAGTGACCAAAAATTCACAAGATCAAACAAGAAATTCTGATATTTCACCGCGCAAAACGAAGCATTTTCAGCACAGCATGCGTTCATTGTCGCATGCCATTTTTTCGCCCCTCCCCCATGAGAAAGCCTTGACCGCGCCACTGAAGCCTGCAACTTTCAATGTGAGAGCATGCTAGCCACCCAGTCACAGCACCCAGGATCACACCTCTGATCCTTACAACGTGGATCATTTCCGAATCCACATTATCTTGGTTTTCTAGTTAGTAATTTTGCATTTTTACGTAGGATGGTATTTCACGACTTACACTGAGTGTATAACAAGATACAGATGACCAAATATATTTCTGTTTATTGATACGGCTTTGCCAATGGTATGAGTTTGAAGGCACAGTCCACGGTTAGAGACTCAAATTTATCACGATTCTGAGTTTTGAATCTGAGTCTTCCGTCTAGGGTTGAAGTTCACGACATCCTTGCAGAGCCACGGGCACTGCACGGAAATCAGGTGAGTGGGGCTCATGCATTTCCACATGAGGGCTGTAGCAAGAGCTGTTTTGGAGGGACGAGCTGAGGATTGCGCTAAGAATAAGGTAGCATAGGGCAGACGTAGCATCACAGGAACTCTAATGCACATAATGCAATAACTTACATAATGCAATAGTTGCACATAATGCAATAGTTGTACATAATGTAGTAGATGCACATAATGCAATATATGCACATAGTGCAATAGCTGTACATAATACAATGCATGTACATGAAGCAATAGTCGTAATAAATAACCCTCCTTCATGGGTACTTGAGACGTCCACGAAGGATGGTTGGCGTCTCTCAGGGTCTCTCAGCCATGGAGCATTTCTAAAAGACCAATTTTTGTGAGGATGTGCATTGGTGTTGCAAGATAACACAGATACTATAGATACTGGTAGACGTGAAACAGATATCTGAGACTATATAGCGCATTGTGAAACATGCAGCTAGAAATACACGGAAACAGTACGAAAGATAAGTGCGGAAGATGGCATGGATAATTTACTCAACGATGTTTCGTATCCAACGCCGCTTTTGTCCAATCTCACCAGAAGTTCGTACTCTCCCACTACATCCTGGAGAAGAACGTTCTACTCTGACACCCTACCGCTAAATGACATCGGGATGCTGCGCCACCACCTTCGTTGTTCAAGGTGAACTTGATGTTGTGGTAGCAACCACGAGCTTGAAGGTTATTGGAGAGGTTCAATGCATGAAGGTAATGAGTGTCGAAAATTTTGTTGGTGTGGTTCACCCCATAGCGCTCTGTGTTAAGAGAGAAATAAGTTAGTGGGGCCAAGGCAAAATGATCGTGTTCACGCCCCACCAAAAGTATCGGGAACTCCACCCCTGGCAATAGATGTGAGCCTGAGGAAGCCCTCCAGCGCTTCGACCCCATACCGCCTCACGACGAATATGTCGCCAACGTATCTTTTCCGCAGCAGCGGCTTCAGTGGCCAGGTGTTCAACACTTCCATCTCCAAGTGTCCCATAAAGCTGTTCGCCAACACTACTACTGAGAGACCAAGGCCATTTGAGCACCCTGAAACCATGCTCGAAAGTGTCCCATCACGGCGCAGCTGGCGACATAGCAGACGGGCGACATCACCCGACGAGTGATGCCGACGTTCTGACTGGCTCTCTGCGAAACATGACCGACCGGCATCCAGACTTGGGCAGGTGATGGCGACTACGTCACTAACCACAACTACTTCGATGCCACGGGGACGAGTAGTCTAGGGGTGAGTTGTCCGTCTCACAATCGAAAGAGTGTGGGTTCCAGCCTCGCCTGTCGCTACTCTTCGCCCGCAACCAATCGGCGTGAGAGATTGGCGACGCTACATGGATCAACGGTTGATGTGTCGTAAAACCAACAACCTCCTGCTCCAATGCCAGATATTTAATGGCTTTGCAACTTTGCCATTCGTGGACTCTGTATTGTGCATTTGAACTGGCGTCGTTTTCAAAGCGGTATCGATAAGTGGCGAAGTATTCGCACGCTCGAACATTATGCACTCAGGATAACACATGAAACACCAGCTTACCGAGACATACTACCTGGTTACGACCATGAACAAATTTGCACGCCAAACCCAGTTGAGCGAAACTATTTCATGCACTAAAGTATTTCGCAACTAGTACTATTTCACACTTAGTAGGTAGTTTTCAATGTGGACTTGATATGCGTGATTCCCAACGTAAGCATAATATATAGTAGAGGACGTCCAGGGAAACTGAACCCCTAATTCTGGCCGGAGTCATTGCAAAGGTACACCGGGAACCATTAATGTCAATTTGCATGCTTGTGAAGGGACCTTGTGAACTCCTAAGATGGGGAAAGACACAACATGGGTGCCCTCCCCTGACCAAGTTGTGCCCGCAATATTTTAACATTTCCTACAGCATCAAGCGTGCCGCTTGATAAAAATGACACACATCAAGGCCGCAGCAGAAGGCTGGAATATCTTGGGGTGTGTTGTTTCGCTCGAGAAGATATTCTGCCAAGCGGGGGTGGGGCCTCTGATGTTCTCCGACTCAACATGGGGTGGCCATAACTTACTACTGGAGGGGTACTATTCAAAATTGTTGAGGGGGCACGTTCTCCTCTAAAAATACATAAAGTGACCCCCTATAATACGCCTTCGATCTTTGCAAACAAAAACACAAACCAAACCTCTTAATGCTTTCTCTCAACTTCTTGGCTGTGATGGGCGCGGAGCCTTAGAATGGGAATGTCAATCTTCGATCAAGTAACGCAACTTCTTTTCTATAAAATAGATAAGGTCTTACCCGCTACACGGCCCTGGTATTCTCCACCGAAAACCCGGAAGGGGGAGGGGGCCCGGCACCCCCCACCCCATGAGACCAAGTGCCCTTTTGGCCAAAAGTGTCCTTTTGACCGAAAAGTGCCCTCTTGGCCGGAATGTCCAAAATTTAGCCCAAAAAGCACCTGCCTTATGTGCCCCGCCTGTGCCAAAGGTGCCCTTTGGACCAAAACTGCCCTTTTGGCCTAAAGATGACATTTCCCTTCCTGTTCTATGCGGCATGGAAAATTCACGCCCCCCCCCCCCCCCCCCGGTCAAGAAACCTTCCAGTGTGCCCCGGGCCGCAAAGTGCCCTTTTCGGCCTGGGCCCCCATGGAAAAATCATGGGAGCGCGCCTGGCCAGGTGGCATGAGTAGTGATCCCAAATGAGAGTGGAATAGTTTATACATAAATAAACTAAACCACTGTCTCGTTTCATACAACTTATATGATGGTTTCAATCATAAACTTAACCGAACAACTCTGTGCTGATTTCAAAAGGATGGGTCTCCTATACAATCTCGCCGGATGATGGCGTGAGACGCGTCCCCCCCCCCTCTGATGCGGACCCATGGGCTCTCTATAAAGTGGCTGGAACATACGTGGCAAGCTGAGAGGCCTCAAGAGAGGCCTACACTGAGGTGCGGCTAACATTGAGCCAACCTATTACACTGGTCAGAGTTCAGTCAGTTCAAGGCAAGGATTTTTAAGGATGGAACATTTCCCTGTAGTAGTTTCTTTTTTTGGGGGCAGGTTTTAGTTAATTATAGGTGGAGCGACACACCCTGAGAAAAATGATAATGCCGACGTCCGTGTTCACACGGTACTTTTAGTCGGATGCTATGGAAACTTATTGGTGCTCAATTCAACGTATCAATGTATTCTCCTACGTTAACCCAGTGACCAATGTCATTCAGTATCCTTCGCTTTTGGCCTGAGAATGGCCTAATTGGGTGAGCTAAAATGAATTGGCGGATAGATGCATAACTCGTTTCAGAGAGAGGCTCCAAAAAAGGCCCCAGTCGCGGTATTGGTAGCGCTGGTCATCGGTAGCAGCCGTGGTCACGGGGCCTCCATTCGTCTCGGTCACGGGGCCTCCATTCGTCTCGGTCACGGGGCCTCCATTCGTCTCGGTCACGGGGCCTCCATTCGTCTCGGTCACGGAGCCTCCATTCGTCTCGGACATCCATTCGTCTCGGTCACGGGGCCTCCATTCGTCTCGGGCCATTCGTCTCGGACATCCATTCTCGTCACGTCGTTCGGTCACGGGGCCTCCATTCGTCTCGGTCACGGGGCCTCCATTCGTCTCGGACATCCATTCGTCTCGGTCACGGGGCCTCCATTCGTCTCGGTCACGGGGCCTCCATTCGTCTCGGTCACGGGGCCTCCATTCGTCTCGGTCACGGGGCCTCCATTCGTCTCGGTCACGGGGCCTCCAGTCGCCTCGGTCACGGGGCATCCATTCGTCTCGGTCACGGGACACAAGATCTCAACAACCGCGCGCTACACTTATTATCTGGATTAACAGAACGCGAGCTACCACCTTTCTTTAAAGGAGCGAGGCATATCTCCTTTTGTGCACCAATCATACCTGTCTACAGGTGTGCTTCTTGGTGTTATATTTTGTTTTTGTTTTGCATCGTTTGTTTGACTGGTGGAACATCTACGAGTAAAGGGAAATATTTCCTTTCAGGAAGGATCGGATCAAATTTCCTACAACCGTCCTGCTTTCTTTTCTTTAGATGGAAAGGTCGTGAAGCCAAAACACACGTTGTGCTCGGCAAGCGTATTTGGCGGCATCTCCTTGGTAATGGGTATATGAGCTTGAAGCAGACATGCAACGTGAAGAAGTCGTGACACATCTATGCTACAGTGACCTCAGGGATTGGTGACCCGTCTTGCACCAAACGGCTACGAAAATCCTAAGAAAAACAAAATTAGGTCTAAGTTTATAAGTTTAAATTTGCAAATGGTCTACTGAGCAGCATCATGCAGCGCACTTCCAAGCATGCCAAAGGCATGCACACACCCCGTTCGTCTTTAGGGGAAGAAACTCCGAGGAGCAAAGCAAGCGATGATCCGCAAGCGCTACTGTGCCGTATTTTGCGACCGACGCAAGTGCTGTTGAGGTGCGAGGTCAACACAAACCAGACACACTGTGGACACATCGAACAGCTCCGACAACGTGTGGGGCACCGTTGCAGCGGAGCCGGCAGCGGACGCAAGCACTCCAAAAACCGCACGATTACTCGCAAGCGATCGCACAATTACTCACAAGCAATCACGCAGCTCCTCGCGGCAGGCTCCGCTCACTTTCGCATTCGCTTCGCACGCGGAGTCACGCCAAAGGTGTTTCGCGGTGTGGAAGTTATTATGCTAATTGCGTTAGTCACAGGTAATTACGCCCTTCCACTACACGGCGCGGACAAGAACCATTAGAGCGGCTCAACAATGCTTCTCGGCGCGCCGTCTGGGGACGCGTCGGCACACAACTGGCCGTCCATACTGTTTTTACCCGGCACGGCGCCGGCTGCCCGGCTCAGCCAATCAGCGGCGGCCGGCCGGCGGCGTCCGCCAATGGGCGGCCGGCGCGGCGCGCCGCCCGCTCGGTCCCCACGCGCCGCGCCCGGCGCACCGTTTTGATACACGAGACCTAATTTGCATGGGTGGTGCCGGCCGGGCGACGATAAGAGGTGGATGCAATTAAATGAGGCAGACACCGAGTGCGGTGGAGAGTATGGCGGCCGCTTTGTGGCGTTTCGCGCCGGCACGCGTCGCCGGCACGGCGCGTCCGGACCTGGCGCACGTGCGTTTGCGCATGACCGGCAGCCGCGCGGGCATAGAATTGGCGACTGTTGGGCCACAACTGGTGGGCGCACGCCAAGGTGGCACTGAGGATCCTGCCCGCTGATGAAGCCTCTCCAAAATCAAAGTTAGGCAACGATTCTGCTCATTTTTACAACCTTTTCCCTGGGTTTTTCACAAAGCTAAGATATGGTTTCCTGCTTTGAGAATATTGTGAGAATGTGCACCGCATCACATGCTTCTACTTAATCTACTACATATATTAAAGCCCAAAGCTCTATAATGAGCATCGCTGTTTCATAAAAGTCAACAACAACAACGCGGTCTCCTTTTTCGAAAAATAATTAGTGAAGCTGATATAAGCTATAAGAAAAGGGTCCAGGGACCCAAAATATTCCAATGAACAGCAGGTGAGCAGGAAACTCAAATGAGAAAACTGTCTCGTGGCGTAATGCGAGCTACCAACAAGATCACCACCGACATTGGCGAGAAACAGTGTACGCTTACCGGCAGCACCTAGCCAGGCGCGCACCCAGGATTTTTCCATGGAGGGGGGGGGGGCGGACCGAAAAGGGCACTTGGCCAGCTCCAAAATGGCACTTTGCGGCCCGGGGCACACTGGAAGGTTTGCTGACCGGGGAGGAAGGGGGGAGGGGCGTGAACTTTTCATGGGACACGTTATATGTTATAGCACCGAACCCTTGTATTTACAATAATATTTCCAAAAACATGCAGCCTGCATGCATTATGTCGTGAGATGAAGGTTGCCCGCTTACCTTTGATGTAAAAGTACGCAGGATGTGGATTTCTGGAAAGGATGATAACAGCTGACACGAAGACGATGGTCCTGAAGGCAGGTGACATGTACACAAACATGTAACACAATAAAAATAGCGACGGAAGCTTCTTGCATACCCCAGATGCAGCAAGAGTAAGTGTCAAACAATCAACGCGATGGAGTTTACGGGTAGTTCACGGGCAGGGCAGAGTTCACGGTACAGAACAAGACACAGAGCAGGGTACAGGGCAGGGCATAGGGCACTTCTCGATCAAAAGGGCACCTAATTTGGACAGGCATAGAACAGGAAATGGCACAGGGTAATGCCATTTTTAGGCCAAAAGGGCAGTTTTGGGCCCAAAGGACACCTTTGGCACAAGCGGGGCACATAAGGCAGGTGATTTTTGGGCTAAATTTGAGACATTCCGGCCAAGAGGGCACTTTTCGGTCAAAAGGGCACTTTTGGACAAAAGGGCACTCTGGTCTCATGGGGGGGGGGCTGGCCCTCTCCGGTGCGCCTATACACCTATAAATGCTCACATCACACCGGGCCTGAAGGCAGCGTGCCAGATAAAGTGGGCTTCGGCCTGCAGGAAAACATTCGCTCAGCACGTGTGGATGACCAATCTCTTCCAGTGGGGTGATCTGTCCGAACGCTGTCAGTACAAACGACCAGTTATATCGCGAGCAGTGAATTGAGAGCGGGCGCCTATCATTTCTGCATGATCTGTACCCTGCAGGCGGCTACGTCCTCCGGTCTTCCTCTGTCAGCGCACATTACGCCAGGGAGACGCCGATAGCGTTAGAGCAGCACAGCATCCTGTACATCACGCGTGTAGAAAATCCGTAAAACGGTCCTCGGAAACTTCTGAGGGCGGGTGAAGCAGGAGGCGAACCGCGGTGGGTGGACAAGTGAAGCAGGAGTCGTACCGATGTTGGTGGACGACTGCGCAGTCTGAAGGACATCTGAAGCGGAGAAGCTGTGATATCAAGAGGAAGGTGGACATGGAAGTGCCGCAGAACATGGTGAAAATCGCGCCGTGTGTGCATGCTGCTGACATTTGCGGGTCAATAAGAAGATTCACTGACGATATTGCGTTCAGAACGGTGCACATTATTGTCATGTTTTATATCAACTCCTAACGTCAGTTACTTATTTGAGATTAAGGGCGCATCGACTGCGTCGGTCATGCAGCACTCTCCTGACGACCTGACGCTTCAAGTCTTAAAAGGACTGCAAACACAGCAAGCGATGAGGACTGATAAGACTACTCAAAAGAGAAGGCTATTTCACTGTGACCACGCCCCCTCCTGATTGCTGATGATACGCTGTGTCTGCTCGGAGGCCAAGGGGCACGAGGGTGTCTGTTTTGTGGATTTGTGTGCTCGGTGACAGTACCACCAACCACAGTTGATTTTTGAAAATTAATGTGGGGGGGGTGCATAAAACATTGAATAAATTGGCGGGCCAAATGGACTGAGACGTGGGGGGGCACACCGTATGGTTCCATGTTAAAAGTTAACTTATTTGGGCGAAGCCAGCACTGAAAAGGCACCGCCCCCGTCACAAATATATATCACAACACTCCTGCCACCCACACCGGAAACAGGACATATTCGTACTGCACCGACGGCGTGCCCGTATGCGGGTGCCTCAGGTTTTGTTTTCCCATGTCACCGCCGCGGAGCAATTGGCTTTCGACTTAAGCTGCCCTGATCTGAGCTGAGCGGCGAGTGTATCGCCCGTCCCGGCCGTGGCTGCGTTATGTCAGCGCTGCGTTGTCAGCGCGCGCGCCTTTGTCGCGCCAGACCTGGCCGCGCGGCCGTTCAGCGTCCATTTGTCAAATTGTCGCCAGTTGTAGCTGGCGCGGCCGGCGGCGCAGCTGACCGACGCTTTCCCGCGGCCGGCACGGAGGTCGACACGCCGTGCCGTCGCCACGGCGAAATGACACATACCGGCAACGGCGTCAAAGGCGGTGTTTTCTGGCACACCGCCCGGCATCGTCTGGCAGCGTCCAGTGTGTGTGTTGTAGCGCGGAGCTGGCACCAGCGCGAGACCTCTGGCACCAGCGCTGGGTGCTTAGTTTGGATCACCACGCGCCTTTAAGCATGCACGCAGAAGAAAAGTGATTTCGGACACGACGCATTCAACTAATTGCATCACTAAAAGCAGACATAACAGGAGGCATTCCTCTCTGACCCTGGACCCGAAACCACGGGATGCAAATCGAAGACTTTAAGAAGACCACAAGAAGACGTTAGCAGAAGAGCCGCGTGCCGGCTGGGACGGATAGCACGAGCCGACGCAAATCACGATCTTTGAGAACAAATTGAGAGTACTCAGGGACAAATGTCACGATTAAAGTTGATATATCTCAAAACGAAACGAATAATACAAACATCGCGGTGAGTGAAAAATTCACACCTGATATGCATTGCACGGAAAATCGCTTGTTAAAAGGTGCTCGCGATTGCCAATGCCACCGCAAATCTCCTTCTTTTCTTTAAGCAGAGATTCAGATAATCTCTCGAAGAGTGTTGGGATATAATAGTTGCAAGCCAAAATGTAAAGGGAAAACATAACTCCGCAAGAAGAACATAGAACATGAAATCCTGTAAGAAACATTTATTACAATTACAGAGGCGTCAATGCTGTTACAAAGGCACCGAGGCGTTCTGCACGTCAATGCAAATGTGCGTACACCGAAAAGCGCGTATAACCAACGTACACAAGTGCAAAGGTACGCATTGCAAATGCTAACAACCGCAACATCGCGTTAGAGCAACTGTGTGCAGCTGTAAATTTATGTAACCCGAATATAGGTAAGCACAAGCATGCGTATTTGCCAAACGCAAAAGTGCATTAAAACAAATGCATGCAAATGTGAATCTGCATACCGCGAATGTCCGTAAGCGCAAACATACGTATGACAGATGTACATAAGTAGATGCACGTAATTAAATGTGCGTATGGCAAGTGTACGCAAGGAAATCCACGTATGCACCAAAGTAACTGGCAGATGTGCATAAGCACAGAGGTGCCTCCGCACAGAAGCGCATGATAAATGTACTTATGGCAATTGTACATGAGAGCAAATATATGTATAGCACGTGCACCTAACCAAATGTACGCAACCACAAATATGCGTATGCGCAAATGTACGTACATTGGTTCACATGTACATTTGCTCTTGCATACTTTTGCGTTTGGGTACTTGTGCACATTTGAGCTTGCGTGCTTTTGCGGTTACGTACATTTGCACGTACATTTACGCTTACATACATTTGCGTATACGTACACTTACGATTGCACACATTTGCACCTACATACATTTGCGCTTACGCACTTTTGCACTACGCATATTTGCGCATACGCACCTTTGCGCCTACATACATCTGCGCTTACGTAAATTTGCCACACGTATATTTGCTTCACGTACGCTTGTACAGTTACCAGTCCATGTCTTCACTGACTGAACCATTGTGTCACCCTAATAAGCATCCGTCAAATACTAAGCTCATCCAGCCATGACTAATAAAGCACGAGATGTTCAGTGAAAAGGTTGGTAGTGGTCTCGAGAAAGTTGGTAGCGCTCCTAGGAAAGTTGGTAGCGCTCCTAGGAAAGTTTGCAGCGCTCTCAAGGAAGTTGGTGGCGCTGAAAAAAAGCTGGAAGTGTATCGGCGCACGCACGCCACCAACTATAAACAACGTCCTGCTACTGTTGCAGTTTCTTCTTTTGCAAAATAGTTTTATTCAGCCAAGTTTCCATGAGACTTTAATGATGACATTTCGGGTCAACCGAGATCGATTTTCAAACATGAAGCACTCGTGTGAAACACTTTATATGTTCGGCTCTCGCATAATAGTGTGCAATCTCAGAAATATGCACTCTGGGTATGCGATACTTATCGACGGATTACCTATATAATGTCTAAAAGGTGTGCTATGAACACCATTGGCTTGGAATATTGCGCCCATGTAGTAAAAACTGGGGCTAAATCACGGCGTTGGAAGACCTTGCTTGGGTTGCTAGAACAAAAGTATGTCGAGTGTGAAGGGGGAAGGGTTGAACCTTTCTGACTCAACTTTAGATAGGCACAATTTAGCATTGGATGGACCAACTCCAGTATTGAAGGTGCACACACTAGCGGAGTAAGGGGAGGGGTAATGCGGGGTAAGGGGAGGGGTAATGCGGCTATTCTCCACCCTTGCCGTGAAGGGGGTGAAGGAGGGGAGGTCAAGCAGTCATTTTCTACCCAATTTCTTTTGGGTCGGGGAAATGTCCTCACTAAATACAACCAACACGTCTGTTGCTCTCTCAACCGGAGGAAAACATTTTCCACCTATAGGTACAAATGCGAAGCATCCATCCACACGCCCAAAAACTTTTTTCCGAATAAGCTAGCGAGTATTAGACAGCTTGCCGAATTCCGCTAAAACTCGAGGCTCTCTGCTCCTGCTTGTCCTCCCCCCCCCCCCCTATTGGAGAGTCGTCTGGACCCGCCAGTGGGTCCGGGCGACACATTGTAGACCATACGCCAGTCGGTCCAGACCCTACACATGCCCCTCCACCAGTACAGAGCGGCGGCCGGGCTGTGCCTTGTTGACCGGCCGCGACCGTCCACCCGCCGGCCGCCAAAATGGCCGCCCCGCCGGCACCCGCCGGCCGCCGTCCGCTGACCGCGGGGCGGGGCGCGCGACACACGCCGCGCCAAACTTTGCCCCGCCCTGTCCAGCTCCGCGTCTACCGGCAATTGCCGAACTTGAAGCAATAACGATGCGCTGGATCTGCATCTGTAGACAATCGGAAGTTCACAGGCGTCCCCGCGGATTTCCGATGATGACGGGAGGGCGGGCGAGGGAAGTTTTTGGGTGGGTTGAACTACATGCAACGCCACCGGCGTAATGTTAAGCTTCCTAAGTTTTTGGGGGGGGGCGTTGCCATTCCTCCGGCGAGGCGCCGTCCTCGGCCGTGGTTTGGTTTTTTGGTTCGCAAAATATTACACACAAACTTTGAAGAATGAAGCATTGTTCCATCAGGGCCCACGTTGGGTTTTTGGTTCGCAAAATATTACACACAAACTTTGAAGAATGAAGCATTGTTCCATCAGGGCCCACGTTCAGAGAGGCGGCACCACCTGAAGCAAATATGCATGTTCACTGTAAGCTCTACTGTCATTTGCTTCTAGACCAAGCTACCCGCCAGTGGCGTGACCAGAGTATTCCGAGGCTGTTGGACCCATGAAATTTGCGAAGAGCACTCCATACCGTAGCTACGTTAGTTTAATCAGTGAGCTCGAGCTTTGGAGAAAGCTATCCCCACCTCAAGACTTTTGTTCGGGTTATGTCGACGCGAGTGATGGACTACGGGCTGTCTTACGCCAATGCACTCCTCCTTAATCCTGGCATCTCTTCTTTCTTCTCTTCCGGTGAGCGGCGCCTATGCCCCGCCATTCAAGAAATTACTGGATCCGCCACTGGCCTGAGGAAATCACCAACCATTGGCAACTCGGCCAGATGGATTTTGTACAGTCTAACTTCTTAGAGGGAGGGAACAATGGACCAGTAGTCGAAAGCGACCGAGAATGCGGCATGTTCTTGGAACTAAGAATAAAATCAGCGGCCATGGGGTGGTGTAAGCGTGATTTGGGCGGCGGCTTTCCCTAATACATTGTCAAGCTTTCGGAAAAAATACTGATTGTTTTATCGGCAGACGTTGGTTTCTGAAATAATGATTCAAATGCTACTTCCCCACTCACAGGTAGCGCAGTATGGGGCGTTGGAGAGGCAGGCTGGTGGTGGATGGGCGGAAGGGGCGGGATGGCCTTGGAACCACCAGTGCGCCCCTTTGTGGTCGTGTAGGCAGGTAGGGTCAGGTAGGACGCAGTAGGTGCACAGGCAAGGTCACAAATCGTCTGTAGTCGGTGGTGACGAGTGTCCGAACACATCCCGTCGAGGTTCGGCTAAATCCAGCCGTCAAGTTGGGCTGGGGCTAAGTCGTCTGTTTCCACTTTGTACGGATATCGGGCGTCGAAAAATCAATCTTCACGGGAGAATAACTTCCCAGCCAGGGCCACCTTCCACTGGCATGGTTTGGTCATTTGGGAAGGAAGGGTGGGGTGGGATGGAAACATTCCGACCCTTCCCTAGACGCTGAGTCGAAATGTTGCTTCTTCGATCCACCAGTGGGTGCGTACGCAGGAACCGAAACGTATGTGAGGGTGCAGGGTGTGTCTTAACCAGCCGACATCACCACACGGCGGCAGGCTGACAAAACTCACCTACACACACAGGGTGTGTCGGTCGGGCCAGGAGTGTGTGGTGGGGGGGGGGGGGTCCACTCCGGACGGCTAGTCGGCTCGTTTGGCTGTCTGGCGCCTGAGGTGGTGTCCGCCCCAGGGAACGTGGTCAGATGGGGCGGCCGTCCCAGTCCAGGTCCGGCGGCCGTCCCAGTCCAGGTCCGGCGGCCGTCACAGTCCAGGTCCGGCGGCCGTCACAGTCCAGGTCCGGCGGCCGTCCCAGTCCAGGTCCGGCGGCCGTCCCAGTCCAGGTCCGGCGGCCGTCACAGTCCAGGTCCGGCGGCCGTCCCAGTCCAGGTCCGGCGGCCGTCCCAGTCCAGGTCCGGCGGCCGTCACAGTCCAGGTCCGGCGGCCGTCCCAGTCCAGGTCCGGCGGCCGTCCGAGTCCAGGTCCGGCGGCCGTCCCAGTCCAGGCCCGGCGGCCGTCACAGTCCAGGTCCGGCGGCCGTCACAGTCCAGGGCCGGCGGCCGTCACAGTCCAGGGCCGGCGGCCGTCACAGTCCAGGTCCGGCGGCCGTCGCAGTCCAGGTCCGGCGGCCGTCCCAGTCCAGGTCCGGCGGCCGTCACAGTCCAGGTCCGGTGGCCGTCCCAGTCCAGGTCCGGCGGCCGTCACAGTCCAGGTCCGGCGGCCGTCACAGTCCAGGTCCGGCGGCCGTCCCAGTCCAGGTCCGGCGGCCGTCCCAGTCCAGGTCCGGCGGCCGTCCCAGTCCAGGTCCGGCGGCCGTCCCAGTCCAGGTCCGGCGGCCGTCCCAGTCCAGGTCCGGCGGCCGTCCCAGTCCAGGTCCGGCGGCCGTCGCAGTCCAGGTCCGGCGGCCGTCACAGTCCAGGTCCGGCGGCCGTCCCAGTCCAGGTCCGGCGGCCGTCCCAGTCCAGGTCCGGCGGCCGTCCCAGTCCAGGTCCGGCGGCCGTCCAAGTCCAGGTCCGGCGGCCGTCCCAGTCCAGGTCCGGCGGCCGTCGCAGTCCAGGTCCGGCGGCCGTCGCAGTCCAGGTCCGGCGGCCGTCCCAGTCCAGGTCCGGCGGCCGTCCCAGTCCAGGTCCGGCGGCCGTCCCAGTCCAGGTCCGGCGGCCGTCGCAGTCCAGGTCCGGCGGCCGTCGCAGCCCCGGGGCGCGCTGCTGATTGCCGCCGCAGCGACTCCCCGTCCATCCCCGTCCATCCCTGGCCATCCCCGTCCATCAGCGCTCGTTAGTGGTCGGCCCGCTCGGCATCCTCGTCACGTGCCGGCCGGTGGTCGCGTCGCCGGCAGCGCGTCGCCGTCGCCGCACAGGTCGGAAGTCGACCGGACAAGAGCGACCACCGCCGACACCGCGACGGAATTTGAAAGCGTCGGCCGCGCACGCCCGGGAGGCTGTGCCAGTGTGGCCGTCTGTCCGGATCGATTGGGGCGGTGCAGACTCGGGAAACCGCCACACAGGCTGATCAGCATTTTAGCACGCGAGAGCGAGATTTCGACACAAAGGTGGGAGGACGCCGGCTAGTGAACCTCATGCAGAATAATGCGGGAACAGCCTACGAATGAATGAAACGAATGAAACGAATGAAACGAATGAAACGAATGAAACGAATGAAACGAATGAAACGAATGAAACGAATGAAACGAATCAAAATAAGGAAAGTCAACGAACAAGTCGGCTAACGATCTTCGTCCAACCACTCGCCTGGTCGCCCCTTGTGTCGAGAACCTGGTCAAAGAAACGCTAAACATGCAGAATTACTGTCAGCGCCACAATTGTCCATGTGCGCCGGAAGGTGCGTCTACCACGGTGTGTGCGGGCGGCCGCCGGGTGACAGCCGACGCTCGCTCTGGAGCCGTGACGTGACGGAGCCGTGACGGAGCCGTGACGTGACGGACGTGACGGACGCCACGTCCGGCGGCGGCGAGCCATCTCCGGCGTGCAGACTTGTGCTCGACTCGAGTTGGATCGAGAATCGACTCATGAATCAATCGTTTTTGGATGAGTCGCGAGTTGAATCGATTCTTTTCCCAGAATATATCTTGAGTCGTGAGTTGAATCGCATCATTCCAATAAATAAGTCCAATCATGAGTCAATCATTCAAATATCATGTGAGGACAGAGCACACTGAATCGTTTGGCTCATGAGTCTAACACCACTGAGTCGGATCTGAATGGATTCGAATTTCTGTCAGTCTGTTTGAGTCGCGAGTCGAATCAGATCTCAAGATCTATGAGTCACATGTGAGTCGACTAAAACAAACTGACTCGAGCACAAGTCTGCCGGCGCTCCGCCGGCCGCCCGGCGGCGCCAATGGCCCGCCGTCGGCGTCGATGGCCCAGCGGCGACGTCGATGGGCCGTTGGCCGGTCGTGGAGGCGGGCGGCGCCGCGGCGAATGGGTCGTGCGGCGGCGCCGGCCCGCCCGCCGCGCCACTTTCGGCCCGGCCAGACGGCCGGCACGGCCGCCGGCCGCCATCAGCGCGGGTCGTCGGGTCGCGCGGCCGGCGCCGGCGGCGGGCTCGGGCGCGGCTTTGTGGGCCGGCGGCGGCGGGGCTGACCTTGCGCCGGTGCTTGCCGGCGAGTGGCGTCGGCACCGGCGGGGCGACGGGCAGACGCGATGGAGCGACGCGGCCGCAGACTCTCTGGCGATGGCAGTCGAAGTGGTGCATTGACCCGCAGGGTTCGCTTGGGCTGTCAGGTCACAGGACAAAGCAATTTACTCTGGCTCTTAGCTCAGGAAAATGATGCAAGCCCATCAGCCAGTGAACAAATTCGTCACCTCTAAGTCTTCATGCACTTCCGACAATTGCAATGGTGACATTGCACAAAGACGTGCTCTGTAGAGTATCTGGTTTGAAGCTACTGACAGGGAATAGATGTTCGAATTTGCATTGCCTGAGATATTCTCAAACATTAAGCAACTAAATATGGTTCCATTACAAAGAAAATAATTGGGCCATTGTGGAGAAATTACCACCCATTAATTCCACCCCTTTTCTCTCGCCATTTCCTTTTCGGACGCAGTAGTAAAATTGCACCATTATATAGGATATTAATATGCCAAGCTAAACTGTGTGATTTAAGCTGGTCTGAAGACTGAGCTGGGTGCTTTCGATTCGATACACGGAGTAGATAAGCATTTCTAGCGAATCTTGATGATTTCAAGGGACCTTGTAGCTCTCAGACGGCTCTCTTGAACTACCAATGGTCCCTGTGATAGCTAACTGACCGCATGTAGATAGCAAAGACCTCTAGATGACAGCCAAAGGGCCCCCTATCACCGTCAGAATGTCTTCCGTATAGCTAGAAGTACCCCTGTAGTTTTTAGAGGGCCTTAGAGGGATCCAAATCAGAAGACCCGGTGTTATTACGAAAGGCCCTCTCGCTGCCACAGTGCCACTTAGCCCCCTTTCACCACCAAAAAGCGGTGCGTAGGCGTCAGAGGGTCCTCTGTAGCTGCAAAAGAACCTTCCGTGGCTACCAAGGGGTCCCCGGCTAATGACAGATTGTCCGCTGTAACTTACGCAGTGTCCCGATGGTCCTCATTGAGCCCTATGTGAATGGCAAAGTGTCACTGTAGCTATCAAAGGGTTATCCACAACTATCAAGTGTCCCTGTTGACACGTCTACAGGCTCACTGTAGCTGTGAAAGGGTCCTTAGAAGACATTCGCCCTTCGGGCAAATTTCCCCTCTTCATCGGGTTCTATCGAACACTTGTGGGAGGGGGGGGGGGAGGTATCATATCTGTGCGCTCCTCCGAATGTGTCTGTACGATTTGCCTTGCGAAAAAGACGTATCGAGGTGTGGTTCACGAGCGAAGCGGATGACCCGATAGAAGGAACGCCTGCCTGGGTCACGGGTTCTGTGGGTTCCCCGTCCGTCTCGTCCAATGACACAACTGAACATCAACACCACGATAGGGGCCACGAACAACAACGAGTTCAATTTCGACCGCCTCTTCCCATCTTTCAAATCCGAGCTAATCAGCTAGCCTCGGCTCAGGCTGTGGGGGTGTAGTTATCTGATGTGTTCAGAGCGTTGGGCGGCGCTCTCCCGAACTCGTCACTCTCGGAGGCTATTCGGCCGGCTGGGTGACCGCCCTGTGTATCTTCTGTTCCCGGACTGATCGAAGGCCGCATTCCAGTTGCTGTCGGCGTCGCGAGGCGGCCGCCGAGCTGTGCCGACAGCCGCCGGTGATTAGGGTTGGGAATGTCGCGTCGTCGAACACGGGTCCGCGGTGGCCATATGGCTCCGGGAGCGGGACTCATAGCACCGGGGCGTTATTAATCCGTGCGGCGAGTTATCCCTTTGTCGGTGTCGGCTCGGGTTCCCGTCACGCCGACACGGCCGGGGAGGGGGGGGACTCGCGCGGCGATAGGCTGTGTACCGCGCGACGTCGAGATCGCATCAGATCCCCGTCCTGAAGTTGGCCGCAGAACACTGCCGCCCGACCGGCTGCTGGCCGACGGCGCTGCCACGTCCCATCTCACGCGTCACGGCTTTCGTCAAGATAAAACGACGACTCGTAGCTTAGGAGATGAGACAAAATGCACCCAGCTAACACTAATTGGTATGTGTGCCCGGTGCCGACAATCAATTTTCGCGACGACCTTCTCAGCCCTTTGAGTGCTGCATGCGGTATGTTTTTCTTCTCAGAACAGGAAATGGGAAAGGTTCAAGAGGTAGCTGCGTGTGGCACACATTTATCCAGCCATATGTCAATTGAACGCAGGTGATATGTCTTAGGGTAAGTTGAACAGGCATCGGACAACGTTCTAGTGCCGAGTTCAGAGGCATCTGATCAAAAAAACGTACAGCTAGAACTTTACAAAAAAAGTTTCATTGTGCTGGTTGATCATTGGTTGTATATTATTTCGTGTACATTTAACATATGGTGACTTCGATGTTTAAGCTTATCGTGTATTGTATTGCGCCATAATAATGGGATGAATTCGGCTGCATTCCTGTGAGAGAACTTGGGCAGGGAAGGAGAGAATGTGGACAAACGGCGAGATGTGGAGCATCACATATAATGCGAGTAGCTATGTGCATAAATCTTATCCCAAGAACTGCTACGTTCTACCAACATGGAGGACGGGGAGAAATCGGACACAATGGGAGATGTGGGGCAGCACATATAATGCGAGTAGTCTTGCACATAAAGCGTGTTCCAAGAGCTGCTATGTTCCACCACCATGGCCGGTTCTAACGTGCGGTATATGTAGTTCATATGACCGGCGAGTCGGCACTAAGCAACATCATGCTTCAGGGCGAAGTCGCCGAGTGGACAGCTGGTGTGACGTCACATCACATGTCACTGAGTGCAGCAGACGCAGGTCAGCGTAACAGGTCAGCTGTTCGGCGGTCGCAGAGTGCAGCAGACACGTTTCGGCACAGCAGGTCAGCTGGCTGGCGGCTGGAAGTTCCAGCTGTCCGAGTACAGCGCTGATTCGGTCGCAGTTCCGCTTTCCGGTTGCGATTTGGACATCAAAATTGACAGTTTGCGCTGGCTGAGATAGTTCCCCAGATCAAATAGCATGGATAGATCAGCAAGCAAAAACCGGCTCACAGTTTACATGGCACGCGCGCGCATCCCTGGCGGGTTAGGATGACCACCTCAGGCTTTTGTGAGGTACACGGAATTCGGGGTACATGAGCGCACTTAGTTTTGTTGCATATTCGCCTTCAATAACCTCGCATTTTCCGGCAAAACTTGACGTCATGACAAGCACGGAGATGACAGCCTTTTGAACGGAGGTATTTTATCGAAAGTTAAGACGTCACTGAGGGCTATACTACGTACACGCTGTCTTTTAGCGGCACATACGTATTTTTTGCTTAGCCCATAGGAGAACGGAACTAAACGTCAGACCATGACATGGCGCAGCGGGACGAGTTTACACAAAATGTCATATTTTGACATTTCCGTGTTTGCTTTGCAAAATAGCGGACGAAAATAGCTGCTTTTAGCAAAACGAAGTACATTCCCTTCACATATATTAAAGACTCTGTTTGCGGATTGCGGATGAAACATCAAAGTACTTGTCCACACCTGAAGAATGTTCACATTTTCCGATCCCACATATTTTCTTAAAGTCGAAAGGTCTTTCGCTGCCTACACCAATTTTGATTCCAATCTTATTGCAGTCATTGCTTTCATCTCCTCACGCCCACATGTGCCACTTTGAAGCTGACGGCTCATTCGGGCTTGACCTAGCCCGCTCTTACCTCATCTACGCCGACTTTAAGTTGTCGGTCTCCTCGGGATTGAATTTGATGATCTCCTTCGGCCCGAACTTGACGATCTTCTTGGACGTGAATTTTGAATGCAGATATATACCAAGACATTCTTGACATGAAGTAGCATTGAAATTTTTTTATCGGAGATAACACTACTGGATGGACGATCACCACAAATAAGATATGAGCAACTCTGACACGGTCCCAGCAAGCGAGCGCATGCGATTGACCTGCTAAGGCACCTCTGTTTTCCGGAAATATATTAATCTGAACTTACCAAACTTTTTATGAATGTGTTTGTGCCTTCAGCCAAATATGACCCATCCTGAAACGTTCGCCTAACAGGTAAGCACGAGCAATTCATCTGCTTCGGCACCTCCGCTTTTCTTCAATTACAAAAAGTGATACCTACAAAATTAGTCCTGGATGGATGAAGGCCACAGACCACATATGAACAACCCCAGCCCCTGGATTCCAACCGGGTGAAAAGGATCGGCGTCCCCCGCCCCCACCTGTGCATTCTGGTGGCAAGGCTAGCGGAAGAACAGCGTCTATCCAACCTCCAGGCATAGAGAACGATCAATCTGGCAGAAAAGCTTGCGACGCTCAAGATCCAAGAGAGATGGAGAGACGTCTCTCGCTTAATTGAGCTCTTTGAATTTGCATTTGTGGTTTGAAAGTGGAAGATAAATATCTTCTCCAAATTTGATGAATGAATAATTGTCCTCTGAAAATTATGAATTCGAAAGTATGGATCAAACTCTGATTTAGTAGACTGGGCTTTCCAACAGCTGCGGGGAAATGCCGCTGTGAATAAATGCGATAAAACAACAGGGCCTTGCTAGAACGCTGAAATTCAAATTAATGTACTAAATTTGTGTGAAAACAAATCATCATCAGAGAGGCGACGTCCATCGAAAAGCTTACAGAATGCCAACCATGCCGGCCACTTCCAAAAACGATAGTGTGGGAAAATTCGACACAAACAACATTACTGAACATGATCCCATGGAAAGAAATTGCGTCAGATAGCTGCCCGACACCCTCCCCCTTATATTAACCTACCTCCCCAAACTCTCTCAATATCTAATTCACGCCTAAATGGATCATCACGGAGATAATCTGTCCTTGGAGCAATTAGTTGGGAAACAGTCAGGATCAAAGGCTGTGGAAGGTCTCCAGGGAGTGAGTGGAGCGGAGCTACCTCCTCATTATCCTCCTTAAAGGAGAAGCAATTTTCGTTCAGTATAAAAATATAATTGGAAATCAACTGAAATGCTGGAATAAAGTTCCGCAAATTCAGAAAGTTTTTTTTTCGATTTGGGGGAAATTTGAGTGTAGTCACTGATGTAGATCCTAGAGGATGCCAGGGGCGGGGATGGCCGAGTGGTTAAGGTGTTGGGCTCTGTGTACCAAAGGTTCCGGGTTCGACACTAGCGCCGCTCCGGACATTTCCCAATCCCGCGGCCCACCGGCGGAACAGTGTGGGCGGCGCCATTAGCCGTGAATGTGCAGAAAGTGCATCGTGAACCACCCAATAAACAACAGCTAGATGATGTCACCTATATTCAAAATCTGGTAGTGTTCGACCTCCTCCCCACCAGCAAATCGTAGATGCGCCTCTGGTCATGGTCAGTGTTTAGCCTTTTCACACAAACCCCCTCTTCATAGTTCCGTTATCATCCCCCTATCGCCCATCTGCCTGTCCATCCACCTTTCTCTAACTCCCTGTTCACCTTTTCGCTCTCATTTCCCACTGCCTGATTACCTGTCCATCCTCTCTTTTCTAACTCCTGTTTAACAGTTCCGTTCTCATTTCAGTATCGTCCGTTCACAGCCCATCTACCCCCTCCGCACCCGAAATTCACTTTCACAGTTCCGATCTCAACTGTCCACCGTTTATCGACGTGTCCACATCCCTGATGCCCCACTCACCCCTGCCGCCCGTTCTGATCTCCCTACCTGTCCCGGCGACGTGTCCACATCCCTGACGCCCCGCCCGCCCCTTCTCATCTCCCTACCTGTCGGGGCTGCCGACGTGTCCACAGCCACATCCCTGATGCCCGCCCCCCCCCCTTCTCATCTCCCTACCTGTCGGGGCCGGCGACGTGTCCACATCCCTGACGCCCCGCCCGCCCCTCCTCATCTCCCTACCTGTCGGCCCGGTGACGTGGCGGCCGCTGGCGGCGGCCGGCGGTGGCCAGTGGACCAGGTAACAGGATCGGGCCTCAGTCGGCGCCGCCCGCATTACCGAAAGTCCGGCCCGATCACAACAATGGCCGGCCGGCGGCCGCCGGGCGCGGCTTAGTCGGCGCGGCCGGCGGCGGCGGCGGCCCACGCACCACCGCCGCCGCCGCCGAGCGTCGGTGCCGCCCAGCTCTAATGGCATTCCGACTGGCCGGCGGACGCATGCGACGCGAGAGCCGGCGACAAAGAACAAAAGGTCACGGGCGGCGGCGGCGCGCGCGCTCGCCGCCCGAGAGCGAGGAGCGCCGGCGGCCGCCTCAGAGGAAGTCCGGCTCGTGAGGCGGACGGGGCGCGCCTCGACAGCGCCGGCGGCCGCCTCTGAGAGGAAGTGTGGCCCGTGAGGCGGACGGGGCGCACGCTCAGCCGGGCGGAAGCTGCGTGGTCGGCGATCGGCGAGTTTTCGCCGCGCGCTCGTGAGCCGCCCGCCGGCTTCGGCATGACGTCACGGCATGACGAGACGAGTCGTCGCTGTCGGCCGGCATGACGGCACGCTTGTCCGGCTCGGACACCGCAGACAACGTCGGGGCCGTGGAATGTGTGCTTACGGCCGCCGCCGTACGCACAGAGGCGCTTCCCGCGCAAACTCTTCCCGCCAAACGCTTCCGCCAAACGCTTCCCGCGCAGGCTTCCCGTGCAGGCTTCGCGCGCACTGGCGCCATGTAGCCTGAAGCGCTGCGCATCGGTGCCACGCATGGAGACATCGCCCGTCATTCGGCAAATTGGTTGGGGTATCGTGTCGGCCTCAGCCAAGGGAACAACCGTGCAGCCTGCATAGCTGGCTCTCCAGCGTACGACAGCACCAGTTCATTCCACGATATTCCCAGATACCAACTCGAACTGACCCATGCATTCACGTGGTATGGTCAGAGGTAGGGGGGCGGGGTATAGTCCCGGCCTGACCCGACTGCTGAGATAAGATAAACCTCGTCGAAATATAATACATTGAAATATAATTAGATGGGAACTAGATCAGGTGCTAAAAACGAGGAACAGCTGGTCAGAATAGGGCCGGCCAGAACGGAAATGAGCAGACCAGAAATGGCCAGAACAGGGCCTGGCCCATTGCACTTATCATAACCACCAATCGCTTACATGCCCCGCATTGTGTGCAATTCACAAGTGCCATTAGGAGAATACTGCCGAATTATCCCCCTGGGGTCTCAACACCGTGACGAATGTATGGTGATAGAATAGAATCACCACGTCGGTAGGGTGTGGGGTCTGTCGGAGCCCATGTGCTCCAACCATATCATATGAATTCATTGATAGCAAATTTACGACAACTAAACGACGGACTTTGTTAGAGACCTTCAAGCGCCAGCCGGCGGTGGCTCCAATAAAGTGATCAGCAACACTAACTGGATTTGAACTTCCTTTCCAAAGTTCGAAGCTTTTCACGCTCTTCACACCCAGCCGGAAATTCCATTTCAGCCTGCAGATGGGAAGCGAGAGCATGTGTGAGAAGTGGCAGCATGTGAGAGGAGGTAGCCTCCATTTGTTGTTGATTGCTGGCGCTAACCCTGTGAGTTTTGCATAACAAGGGTCTTGACTTTCCAACTCTGAGATCGTTTCTGAAGTCCCAGTGGAGAAGCATCGCTGCACTATGCTGGTTCCGGAGGATGTTAATTATTGCAATGGTGAAAACTGCGACACAAGATCTACCCGTCTAAATTTGTACCAAATTTCGATGACTTCCTCAATATGAGCGCATCCTGTCCGGTGGGAAATGCTTCCATCCACAAGTCAGTTTGTCAGTTGAATGCCAGAGTTCAAGCTTCAGATGAGCCGGCAGCCGTCAGTCTCTCAGCTATCAGCCGTTAGGCTGTCGGTCGTCAGTCGCAATTCTGTTGATTGTCAGTCTGTCAATCTGTCAGTCTGTCGGTTGGCAGTCTGTCAGTCGACAGATCCGTTAGTCTGTCAACCATTAATCGCCAGTCGTCAGTCGTCAGTCGTCAGTCGTCAGTCGTCAGTCGTCAGTCGTCAGTCGTCAGTCGTCAGTCGTCAGTCGTCAGTCGTCAGTCGTCAACCGTCAGCCATCAGCCATCAGTCGTCAGTCTGTCAGCCGTCAGCCGTCAGCCGTCAGTCGTCAGTCCGCCGACCGTCAGCCGTCAGCCGTCAGCCGTCAGCCGTCAGTCATTGCCGTCAGCCGTCAGCCGTCAGCCGTCAGTCGTCAGTCCGCCGACCGTCAGCCGTCAGCCGTCAGCCGTCAGCCGTCAGTCAGCCGTCAGCCGTCAGTCTGCCGAGACCGTCCGGTACGGTGGCACCATTGTGGGGTCCGGCCGGCTGTCGGAGCCGGCGGCCGGCTCCGGCAGCGCGCCGACAAAAGCCGGGCCCTCCGCCGGCGGCCGGCCGTATGAAATACGAATTATCGTCGTGCGTGTAGAGTGGGGCCATTACCGACGCGGCGCGTCCCTGTGAGGACCTCTCGGGCGCGGCGTCTCTGATCGATGGCTGCCCACCGGTCACGTGGTGCGGCCGCGTCCGCCGCCGGCCGGTCCGGTCAGGTCAAGTCGTGCGCCGCCGCCGGCGCTAACAAGCCGGCGGCGGCGGCGGCGGCGGCCGGCCCCGGTCCGCCGCGATATATGTGGTCGTAAATTGGCGGTCAGGTGATTTACGGCGCTCGTTACGTCACAAATATGGCGGCGATGAGGGCGTGTCGGCAGTGGCGGCTCATATTTCCGCCGGCGCTGACCGCACCGCCCGCAGGCCGCAGGCCACCGCCTGCGGCAGTCCTCCGCCTGCGGCAGTCCTCCGCCTGCGGCTCCTCGCGAAGTCCTGGTCTAGAAAATGCCAGAATTGGAACACAAACGCGCGTAGGTAGCTGCGACTGGTATGCCGGAACAGCCGCAGCATGAGTGGAGAATTGATACGAGTGTAAGGTGTCGTTACGGGTGCTGGACGTGGATGAGCGAGGACAGCAGACTGTGTGGAGCTTCCGTGCTGCATTCCGGACAGGACACAATATCGCTACAGCATAAGGCGCCGTTAGGGGAGCGGAGGAGCGGAGGCAGTTGTGTACAGTGCAGTCGCGTAAAGTGTAACAGTCTCGGAAATGCGTGACACGTGTTTCGACAATTCGGTACAGTGCAGTGACGTTTGGGATGCATGTTCGACATTCGGCATGGCACAGTCACGTTTGGGATGCACGCTCGGCAGTCGGGACAGTGCAGTCACGTTTTGATGCATGCTCGCCACTGGACAGAGGAGTCCGATTTGCTGTCGCAGTGACTCCGGTTTCGGCATATGCGCATTAAAGAAGCATCACTTGAGCCGAAATTGGCTCCATCCTCATCACAATCTGACTCAGCTGCTAAATGTGTCGCGCGATCTCAAACTTCAAACCAACTAAGCCGAATTGTCGAATCAGCTTTTGAGCCACGGTGTGTCACGGTCCCTTTTCATTCATCCATCCATCCGACTCGGCTTACGCTGCGCATGACCGGGAACTGACACTGCCCGACGTGGGGCGCGCAGGTCACGTGACGTCACGATACTCGTGACGTCGACCCGGTCACGTGACACGCAGTCGGCACCCGGTGGCCGTCAAACCTCGTCTGCCGGCGCGGAGCAGGGGGAAGGATGCCTGTGTTGGATACTACCCTCACCCCCGGTCAGATTTTTGTAATCCATCGATGTCAAACTGTTTGAGAAAGCGTTCTGAAGTTCCGAATAGCTGGCGACGCGTTCTTTGCGCTTCTGCCGATGCAAGGAACAAATTCAGGGCATGCATGATAGCATATATATGACGTCATTCTTGAGGGTATTATGGGAAGGAGAAGGCTGGCAGATGAGTCTTTGGCTAATTACCGCTTGACGTGAGGTCACACAACATCATGGACCAATGCTGGAATTCTAGGCTCTAAGCACATACATAGCTAAATTTATGCTGGAAATTGAGAATATACGTACCGATGCAAGTAGACCAGCACTGAACGGGCAAATAGCCACAGAACTGCAAGTGCAATTAACTTCCACGTCACTCAGGTACATGACCTCAACACTGCGTGAATGAGCCTGGCTCCAGCTTCACAACATGCCATCGAGCTGGTTAGCCTGCCTTTGGTAGCTGTCCGAGTCAGAAAGTCTGTAATTGGAAGTTACGAGCAATGGTAGACATACAGCCTCAATAAACACTGGTGTAGAACGCGGGCGCCATTCTATGCAGGAGTTCAGCTTCAGCTTTAACTGCGCATCCTCGCGTCACATACACAATCTTTCATCCATATATTGCAGGCTCTGTGTGCGACTAATAGCAGCCGATTACCCTCCAGCCAATGCATCCACTTCCGCGCGCCGCTAATCACCTCTAATTACGTCCATTCACATTTGGGGGCAAATGCGCAGTCGCCGTCCCTCAGCCGACCCCGTGTCGCCCGGCTCCCTGAACGGTCCCTGAAGGGAGCGCGTGCCGTCGGCTCGCCGGCCGCAGCCGCCACAGAACCGGGCCCAATTTCATCATTGCATCTTGTATTCAGTCGGCACGAAACCCGATCGCACATATCACAAAGCGGGCGCGCGACGGGCGGCCGACTGCCGGGCCGGGCGGCCAGCAAAATATTGTGACGAGCCGGCTCGGCGGCGGCGGCGGCCGGCGCGCCGCGACACAAATCCGGCGCGCCGCGGCGCGCTCGCCGCCGTCCCCCGCCGCGGCGCGACACTTGAAAAGATTTGTAAAACAGGCGCGCTACAAGCGCCGAGTGGTGTCGGCCGTGCAGCCTACATAAACAGCCATCAGCCGGCGTCGAACACAAACGCGCGCGGCGCCGTGAATGCGCGCCCTAAGTGAAACATTTATACAGACGGCGCGCCGGCCGAAGGGGCGCCGCAACGAGTTGAATGCGGCGCGCCTGAATGGTGGCGTCATTGAGCTCGGCTGAGGGCCGGCCGCGGCCACCGATACTATAATCACGATGAAATATACCGAGTGAGAGCCGCGTCGACATCAATAAGCCGGCCTGAAAGCCGGGCCGAAATATGGATAATATGTGGGCCGGCCGGGCCGGTGGCGGGCGAGTGGCGACGCGACGCGACGGCCGCGGCGCGGCAGCGAGCGCCGGCCGGCGCGCCTCAGGTGGGTCGCCGCCCATTATGGCGGCCGGAGCCGGCAGGAATTCGGCGCCGAGTTTCGACAAGGTAGCGCCCTGTGCGAGCGGCGGCCGCGCCGAGAGCGCCGATTGTGACGTCACAGTCGGCTGGGTGTCGCCGCGGCCCGACCCGGTCGCCGGCGAGGAATGTCTTTGACGGGCGCGCCGAGGAAGAGCGGGCAAAGCCGGCCACTTTTGGATACACGGCCGGCCGGGCCGGGTCCTTTGAGCCGGCTCGAGTCGCACGGCCCACCGTCTGAAGCGAAACGGTAGCCCAGTGAATGGCGCCGACACGACGCGATTTAGTTTTGTCAAATTCGAATGCGTTGAAGAGAAGTGGTGTAGTAATGCCTTATTGGTGGCCGGCTAGCCAGCTTACATCAAGGCGGGACAAAAATGTATCGGTTCGACAGCAGCTCGTAAATAACGGCGCTGCCTTGCCGGTCGGTGACAAGTGTCCCAAATACCTGGTGTGAGTTAATGAGAGAGGTTCTTAACGGCGCGCCGAATGGTATAACATTGTGACACCTCTTAATGGCACGACAGTTGTTATAACGATTGCTGGCTGTCAAGAACCACGTAAACGACAATGGTGTCTGTGAAGAGGACGGCAGAATGAGGTGGCGAGCGAGAGGTATGGCAGTGCGACCAGACATGTGTGCAGTGTAAACCATTTAGTTGCCATTCCAGGCTCTTCTTAGCAATCGGATGAGCACGCCATGCCGAAATACGTCACAAGGATAAGCCACCTGAGGCAGATGTCACAGCCTTCCGGGTACAGCCGGACTTCGCCTATGTGGGTGCGTATGAGCCTATGTGACTTTTCACGTGATGGAGATGGTGCACAATGTGCAGTGTGCTGGAGAAGGGGTGGAAGGTGCTCAGAATAATGAATAAAGTAACACTTTCGGATGAGGCAGATTATTCGCAGATGGACTGTATGTGTCAGAGGGTGGGAGAGGTGCATGTATGAGAGGGAGGAAGAGAGAGAGAGAGAGAGAGAGAGAGAGAGAGAGAGAGAGAGAGAGAGAGAGAGAGAGAAAGAGAGATATAAAGAGGGAAAAAAGAGAAAGAGAAAGAGAGGGAGGAAGAGATCAAGTGGCCAGCAAGATACTTCCCCTCTAAGTCCCCTTGTTTTCCGCGCTGCTGCCAAAGCCAAGCCAACAAAGAGGGGCCCGCGGTCTCTGCAACAATAAATCAACGATCTCCTTTTGAGTAATTTAACTCGAGAAACTGGCGGGATTAGGGGCCTTAACGACCTCCGTTTTAATTACGTCGGCAGTTTTCCCGGCGTTGTCGTTGACTGCGGATATTTAGTAATGCGGCGTGGCGGGAGGAGACACCGTCAGACAATGCCGCGCTGGTCGCCGGGGGCGAGTCGGTTGCAGTCGTGGAAAATGTTTCAAGAGCCGCCGTTCTCAATGATGGCTTCGATTGCAAAACACAAAGGCGGAGAGGCAATCGCGTTTAATTGGCGCTCGGACGTGATGCTGGGAACGGCGTGAGCCGAGCGCACTGGAGGCGGTCGCCTTCGAACCCGGGGACGCGGTTGTCGGACGCGGTTGTCTCAACAGCTGGTGCAGTGCACCGAGAGCGGTTCGCGTGCGCTGCATTCGGAGAGTGCAGCCGACCGTTCAAACGTCGATCAATCTGGTCCGCGTCGGCGGCGATCTGTTGTGCGCCGGGCTTGTCGGAACCGCCGGCGGCCCGGAAGCGCACAATGGCCACCCGTCTGCGCTCGCCGGCGCGTCGCCGCAAAACCTGCAGCAGTTCATGGACGTGGCGGCATAAAGGCCGGCCCCGACCTGCCACTGTGGCGCCGCCGCGTAACATGGGAAATATGATAATGCGTCGGTGCGCGCGCCACACCGGCCTGGGAAGCGAGCCGACGTTTTACACGCCGGCCTCCCACCGGCCGGCGCGGCCGCGCATTCAGATCGGATCGGACGGCAACCGGCGTAATCCTTGTTTACCGGCGGTGTCGCTGCGCCGCATTGAGGCGCGGTCGACGCCGGGCCCGCCAAATCCCGGCTCCACTCAAACCAAGACGGCCGTAATCTGCACCGGCCGTTGAGCCCGGCCCGCCGGCGTCCGCCCCCCGCCGCCACCGCCCGCCGCCCGCCGCCCGGGCCGCCCGGCGCGGCGCCGGGTCGCCGCCGCCGCCGCCGCCGCCGCCGCCGCAGCCGTCGCCGCCGTCAGGCCTCGCCCAAAAGCGCCTCGAATAATTGATAATGACGAATTAATTGTTGTCGGCCGCACGGCCAGCAGGCAGCTGGCGTGTCTCCCATTGAGCGCCCCCGGTCGCGTGGGGGCGCCGCGAGAGCAGTCGGCGGCCGATTTTTCACCTGATTTGCCCCGTCGGCGATGGTTGACTGGACGCTTTGGCGACTCGTATGGCTCTCTACAGGCCGGAAAAATTTAACGACGCAGCCATGAAAACATGGCTGCCGGCGGTGCCGGCACGCCGCGCGCGCCAGTGTCGGTGAAACAATGGCCCTTGTCGTGATGCGCCACCGCCGGTCGGGGGAGACGGCCGACGCAGAGAGGTGTACTAAGCCGCTGCTAATTGGACAGGAGTCCCGCGGAGTGGCAGAGCGCGCACCACATCCAGCACAAGGCATTGGACGCGGCAAAATTTGAATGCATACGCGGCAAGGTTTCGAGCAGGGAATTATTCGTGTCAGTATTCCCGATAGGTAAAGTAAGTAATTTCAGTAGCATTGGGATCGCGGAGACCTTCTTGCGAGTATACAATACATACCTCTCTATCCTGTATCTGTCCGGCCGAAATATTGCATATGTACCGCCTGGCAACAGCTACAAACTGTGAGAATAGTTAGGCCGGTGATGCCTGCACCTATCCAATGGTAAGAGGTGACTTGGGTCTCCTGTCTGCACATACCGAAAACCTAATCTCGAGACAAATACACCAGATATTCGTCATCAAAATCGAGGTTGTTGTCCCTGAGATATTGGGGTTTCTGATGTATAGCTTTTCTTCCGTGATGTATGATCATCCATATAATGTGCATGCATGAAGCATACACGCATAAGCGACGACTTAAAAATTAACAATGCATTCTCGAAACATGTCAGATCAAAAGGAAACGGAAACCATGCAGACCAAAGAACAATCCTTGCTCAGATGGCCTTTGTCAACGGAATGGGATGACAGAAAAGGATCCATTGTTTGCCATGAGCAACACTATGCCTTTGGATGTAGTCGATAGACGTTTCGTCGAGTGTATGCGCTTACAGCCCCTCACACTCGAACACTCCATTATATTTCCATACCGGAGCCCTTGCTCGCATGTTCCAATAATGGTGGCACAGAAAGCAGACAAAGTCGCTTCGAGGCGTAAAATTGTAGTTCAATACGGCATAAATATAAAGGTCATATGTGTACCCGAACGTGTTCAGTTATTTATTTATTAAGTCTCCACTAGTATACATCATGCCTGGATCTTTGCACTAATATTGATACAAATTGAGAACAATAGGCTTAGTTGTCTAGACAGAAACGCTTGAGGGGCGGATCGATGCCCTTTCTCTCCGGCATCCCACAGTGTATTCCAAAGCAAAAAACATCGTTTCGGGTGGTAGGATCGATTAAAAGGTGACAATAATCCAATCTAACGTAACTCCTTCGAACGAACATATTAAGCTACACAACTTACACCCATGTGCCATGCTGTATACATTTAGTGACAGTCATGCCCTGTGTTTTTTTTTTTGGTTTCCCAGGTGTATAGCTTAACTAAGCGTGAATAATACTCGATTTGCCACCGACGTTGTTGGCCACTGGCGGAAATGGTGGAGATAGTTACTGCTGCACCACGGAATACCGACGTTGTTGGTTACTGGCGGAGATGGTGGAGATAGTTACTGCTGCACCACGGAATACCGACGTTGTTGGTTACTGGTGGAGGTGGTGGCGGTGGTTACTGATGCACTTTGTTGGTTATTGGCGTTGTTGGTTATTGGCGTTGTTGGTTACCGACGTTGTTGGTTACCGACGTTGTTGGTTATTGCCAGAGATGGTGGCGGTGGTTACTGCTGCACTTTGTTGGTTATTGGCGGACTTCATGGAACGATGGTTCACGGACGTAGTGCAAAGGTCACGATGTTGTCGACAAGCGGGTCTGCCAGAATTGATTTCGGAGGTTCGACGGCATGACCAATTACGAGATGAGCTCGACCATTTGCAGAGCGCTGTGTTCGTAACTAACGACATCACGAAGGCTCATCAATACATGCATGGAAGCCGTATGGCACAGATCAGCCAATGGGTGGTTCAGCAGCACATGGCTGGAAACAGTACGGCACAGATCAACCAAAGGAAGTATGTCTCGGTGGTGCATGTCTGTAAGCAGTTCACTCGAAAAAAAAATATGCATCAGCTCGCAACAGCTGGGAGCACCTTCGTGCAAATATCAACGTCCAAAGCAAACAAATCCGCTGTCCTTTGCCACCCACAATGACAAGTACAAATTAATGACAAGAAGGAATGCGTTACAAAGTCGTGAGAATTAATCCTTCCTATATACGAAACGGGATAATTCAAGTTTGATTTGTAACCACATCTGTTACCCTCAGAGAGTGTTTCGTCTTGAATATAATATGTTCGGATGTTTTCCCTCATCCACCACATGCGAAAGTTATGCACAAATTGAGCATCTACCAGGCATGAATTATTTTGATGTTCGTAGAAATGGTCAACTAAGTGTATATCTTCTAAGTGGTTTACAAAATGTTCACTAAGGTTAGATTCAGAGCGGGTCAGAGATACATATAATCGCTGCCTGCAATGAGGGCTCGAACATTTTAGCAAAAGCACGGGAAGATTCGTGCCATTGCCCATCGCCCGGCAGGTTGGGGAGGGGGGATTAAAGAGCCTCACCTCAGTTTTTTTCTGGGATGTCGGCCGAATGAGTAGATGCAGAAACAACAACTTTTCAATAGCTTCTTTTATATCTGTTTTACAAATACCGCATAGATCTCAGGTTTGTGTCACTTAAGAGCATTTGTCTGGGATGAGCCAAGCTAAGCAATGCTTCAAAATATTCCATTCGGTGTAGTGCCGCCATTCGGTGTAGTTATGGTATATGCTCACCAAACTCAGATAATGCTGTACTCTTATTACACCGAGAAGCTTGTTAGCTGGAAATTTTAAGTAAGGACAAGATTACTGACCTGACCCATATCCGCGTTTTGTTCCGCATTAGGTGTGAAAATGTACTTTGATGCTAATTTGTAACTCCGAAATATTAATGAGCATGTAGGAAGCATTCCTGGTTGAAACATGTGCCGAATGTGAATGACATAAGGCCAGGTGAAATGGCATGCGTACTGCCATCTTATGACATACAGGATGCTGATGTTCCTTCTGAAGCCAGACCTGCAATCGGTTTCAACCCCGCCTAAGTCATACGACATAACATTGCATGGCCAACCGATGACCTGAGATGACCTTACCTCGTGTGAACTGACCGTATTTGACCTCTCTCTGGAGCTTTTCTGTAAGTATTGTATGCATAGGCGAAGGTTAGAGCGATTGCTTTATCAATATATACATTGTCCCACCGCGCTCTAACATCAGGTCACCAGGTCAAAAGCTAGACAGTTGACAAAGCTGTTTCATTATCACATCGTTTCTTCTGTTAACAATTTTGCTTGCTTCAAAAGTGATGAACTGGAGAATTTGAAGCTTGAACTTGTTTGACCTTACCACACTGCGAGGCATGACCTGATTTGACCTTCGGATTTTCTGATATCCAACAGATGCAAACATTTTAGTTGAGTGGTTCTGCGAAAGGATCGGAAACACACACACATTCGTGTCTTCCAGGTCATTCCCCAAGATGAAGTCATGTCACTGAACTGACATATTATGATCCTTAGCGATATTAGCACGGTAGGAAATGACGAAACGAGATGTTATATGAGCTGCAGGATATATTGGCTTGCCAACGGCATTTGGCCTGTGTCTAATATGCATAATAGTTCGGAAACCGATTTCAAACCTGATTCTGATCTGATCTGACGTGCCCAGTCTTGACCCTTGTTTACTATGATGAACATAACAAATATGTTCATCTATGTTGTTTGCTGAAAATAAAAGCCGACAGACAACGAGATCTGTATTTTCAATACTATTTTCGGGGATTTAAGTCCAGGCGCGTACATCGAAATAACACGTCCTCTGGCGATCTCATTATCGGCCAAAATTTAAATGTAAGGGATGATTCGGGTTTATCATGAACAGAGCTTTCTAATGATGTTTTGCATTTTATCTTAACTTTCGCAGAACGGAAGTTAGGGGGTCTGAAGAGCCCGCACCCTCAAGCTTGGCGAAGGTAGATTTTCCTAGCCGATGGGAGTTAAACCATCTGTAGTACAGCAAATGTTGAAGCAGACAATATCAGAAGGGCAGACAAAGCACAAGTATTTATCATGCGTGACAGGGACTATTTCCAACTCAAGGCTCAAGGAGTTCTCGACGACCAAGCAAAGTCCAAGTATATGTTTTTTGTAACGATGCATCAAATAAAACAGCAATCAAGCAACCTAATGAGCGACGCCAAGAAACATGCGAATAACAACAAGCTACAGAAGATAAACGGAAAATACAAACCATGAAAGCGTATGCTTCAATGGAAACGTACAAACACATAAACACGAAAATCCATTCGGGCCCATCATTTCACAGAGTAAGCTAGCGACGCACGTCCTGGCCAAATATCTGAGCAGGACTGTAAGACCCTACATGCCATCGACATACTGAAATCGTCAACACAATGCATCAACCTACTGAAGACCACGACAAACCAGGGACAACTGCCCTCACTGGTTGATGGATGGAGGACCTTTCGTGAGGAGGCTCCTAAAGGACGCACAACAGCGACGCCAGCACGTACGAAGAGCTGCAGAGCACACCCGAGGAATAAACCCGCAACTCAAGAATGGAAACTTTCACCGCCAAGTCGCAAAATTATGTTCACCCCGACAAACCTTGCTCCCCTCCCCAGGAGGATGCCAAAAGATGACAAGCCCACTGCTCTGGGCCGTTGAGGCCGGTGCAGGAACTGCGTACGAAAGCCTGATGCGTGCGCGAAGCATGCCTCTCAGCATACAAACATTCCACAAAACACTGCCGGTACACCATTCGAACAGCACGTCAAAACTCGGAAAGCCCTCGCATCACAATGCAATAGGTGCACCCCTACCGGTAGAATGTGATACCTGATGAAGCTCTTCGACTAGAAAAGCCCACCACCCAGATGACGCTGCACCCACAGTCATTCCGGGCAGCCTCGGCCTGGAACCTACTACCGCCGGCCACTCCCGCTTCTCGGACACGGGGTGAGTTCGTCGCGATGCTTAATAACGACGTCTTTTGACTGTACGTGTACGGTTTTTCCCTTGCATACTATTGTTTTACTGCTTCCATTTCTGCTCATGTTTGTGAAATATATCTGACTCTAATCTGACTCAAACCAAATATTAATCCATTTTGTGGAATTGGTTTGTTGAACTCGCAAATACAGATACAAAGACAATTTTTCCATCTTTAGCAGGGGCAAAGTACCATCCGCCAGATAGTTGCTACGTTAAAGAATGGGTTACGTTAATCAGGCTTATGTGACATCCGGTCCTATGAAATAAGAAAGAGAGAAAAGATGAGACGCTGGCAAAGAAGAAACGTGGCGTAAAGGTCTGATGCATACATACACAGGTGAGACATACAAACACACGTACATACACGACATATAGGACATTTTGAGGGTGGGCAGCTTCGTCGCCAGCGGAGAGGCTCCACTGCCCACCCGCGGCCCGAGACGAAGCGGAGGCCCGACGCCCAGGGCGAGTCGTGGGCGCCGGGCCCGACCTTGCATGTGCAGGTGCATGTTTGAGTTAAAGCTTGAAAAGAAGGGAAAAGAAGAAGGGGAAAAACCATGCAGCTTGGAAAACCCATAGGTAAGAAACCAAGCGAAATTTATAGGGAGAACCGTTCGCTTTGGCAAAGTTGGATCGGTCTCTGCCTACCTAGTGTGAAATATCGTATATGTATGCGTTTTCCGACAACGGAGAGGAAGACGTGTGCAGCGCAGTCGTACAGCTAACACGGGGTGCAGCGCGTACAAATACAATCTAGTTTTTCAGGAGACTCAGACATCCATACCCTCATTTCAGGAGGACACAACAGCTGTGCCTCCACCACACCAAGATCAAATCCATTGAAAGCCACCCAGCACAGCGATGCCTTTGTCCCGCCGGATACGACAGGAATCAGTTTCGGCGCTACAGCCCCCAATTAGTGTTCAAATTGCCACGGTTCTTTCAGGTCTCGGCCTCACAATGCCAGCCACTGCAGCTGGACCGCCCATCAGGCTATTCTGGACCCGCAGTCAACCAAAGGTGGAGTAATTGAGCTGGAAAAAATCCATCACGACGGCTGGCATTCTTGGCATCTTCGAGGAATACGCCGATTTCAACAACCATAAGGCACAAGTATTGACGGATGGGTCAAAACACAGGGTCAGACTAGTCATCGGTATCACTCGACAAGGCTTTAGGCTTTTCAAATGCCGTTGGATAACTTTTCTATCTACTCCGCTGAAGCAGTGGCCATACAAACCGATATATCGATACTAAAGAGGCGCCAAACGAGAAACGTAGCAATTTGTTCAGACTTCCACTCAGTCCTCCAGCCAATCAGCAACACCCACGACTACCCCCCCCCATACAGTCCTTGATCGAACCCAGGGCAAGTCGTGGTCCACAAAGTGAACAACATTTCCCTCGTCTGGATTCCGGGTCACGACACCATTCCAGGAAACGAGCGAGCGGATGGGCTGGCAAAGCAAGCCTAAATATCGGCCACTTATGCCAAAACAGAACATTCGGTAAACGACAGCAAACGACCAACGACCCACGGCGTCACATACGTAAGCATCCAGCGCCAGAACACATGGACACAGCACAACTCCACACCTTTAACCACATCCGCAACATCAATCCACCGCTAGGCACATGGGGAAGCTACATGGCCACTGCAGTCGATACGCTCCTAAACACCAAGGCACACGGAGCACATCATGTCAGTCACACAACCAAAAGGAAGTAATCCTCACTAAACTTGGCACATTTTGTACAAAGCCATTTCAGCCTAAACATGAGGATGAATATTTTAAAACACGTCACCGCTGCACCTGCATCACAACATTAAGCACAGGCCATATCCTGCTAGACTGTAGCAACGTTTATGATAACAAAATACATAATGACATTCTGCCAATAAGAGGGCATCACCTTATCACTTTTATCGCTTCTGTGTGACAAACGCCCAGATTTCACCCGGTTATTCTATCTGTTCACCACCAAGTTAGCGGGATCATTATAAGCACCACACAACTGATACGCACTGGACGTCCTCGTAACCATTCACACAGTGACGTAAATTGTCATCCACGTAGGTGACCCGCATCGTTTCACCACTGGTAACAATTGGCTACCTTGTGGTGCCGGTAGACGTAGATATGCTGACTTGCCCTCAAATTAGCATGACGGTTGTCCAAAGGCACCACAGGACGTAGATTGGCCGAATTTCCAAGCACTGTACTAACCTTACACACAACCCTGTGTGACTTTTCACGTCCCAATATAACGCATGATAGCTATTACTACGAACTGCTAACACTAGGCAGCTGGCGTGAGAGGCGGTGTGGGCAATTATCTCCTTGTCCGGACGGCAAAGACCCCTCGACGATCTTCAACAAGAGCAAGCCAATGCCGATTCCCCGTCAACGTGAACATTCTTGCCGGTCCTACGCCACTCCAAGCACAATCATCTCGCGGAGGAGCAAAGCAAACTAAACTGATCGAAGCCGTTTCAGCCATCTCAACCTTGGGCAATTGTTGTGCCATCAATTCCAATGTACCATCCGCCAGCGGGCGCGCCTATTTTCGTCAGCGGCACCTCGCCCCGCCACTGCCGGCAGCCGTGACACCACAGTCGGCGGACCCACGCCGGACAGACTCCCCGGCGTCAGCGGCACCTCGCCCCGCCACTGCCGGCAGCCGTGACACCACAGTCGGCGGACCCACGCCGGACAGACTCCCCGGCGTCAGCGGCACCTCGCCCCGCCACTGCCGGCAGCCGTGACACCACAGTCGGCGGACCCACGCCGGACAGACTCCCCGGCGTCAGCGGTACCTCGCCCCGCCACGCCGGCAGCCGTGACACCAGTCGGCGGACCCACGCCGGACAGACTCCCCGGGTCAGCGGCACCTCGCCCCGCCACGCCGGCAGCCGTGACACCACAGTCGGCGGACCCACGCCGGACAGACTCCCGGCGTCAGCGGTACCTGCCCCGCCACTGCCGGCAGCCGTGACACCACAGTCGGCGGACCCACGCCGGACAGACTCCCCGGCGTCAGCGGCACCTCGCCCCGCCACTGCCGGCAGCCGTGACACCACAGTCGGCGGACCCACGCCGGACAGACTCCCCGGCGTCAGCGGTACCTCGCCCCGCCACTGCCGGCAGCCGTGACACCACAGTCGGCGGACCCACGCCGGGCAGACTCCCCGGGGCGGCATGTCTCCGCCGCGCGCTCGTCTCCGGTTACGGTGATCGCACGATGTCATCACGAGCGTTATTACATTGACTGATTGGAGGCCGCCAATGAGGCGATAATATTCATGCGGGCCGCGCCGTCGCCCGGGGACCTGGTCCCCTCGGGCGGCGACGGTGGCAGGCGCCGGCGGCGGAGGCCGACCGGCCTGACGGCCGCCGGCAGAACCGTCCGACCCACACAACCCCGACCGTGGTCAGGTCGCAGCTGCGCCCCGAGTCGGGGCGGTCGGGCCTGGTCACAGGGCGGCCAACGGGACTGCGAGACGGTATGACGGGGTTGGTGAAACGATGGCAACGTGGCATCCAGGTAGGACGGTTAGGTTAGCGTGGCATCGGGACAGGCCCGTCAGGTGGGCGTGGCATCCATACAGGACCGTCAGGTGGGCGTGGCATCCATACAGGACTGTCAGGTCGGCGTGGCATCCGGACAGGACGGTAGGGTGGCATCCAGGACAGGACGGTCAGGTGGGTGTGGCATCCGGACAGGACGGTCAGGTGGGCGTGGCATGCAGGACGGGTGGGTGTGACATCCATACAGGACTGTCGTCAAAGGACCGTCAGGTGGGCGTGGCATCCATACAGGACTGTCAGGTCAGCGTGGCATCCAGACAGGACCGTCAGGTGGGCATGGCATCCATACAGGACGGTCAGGTGGGTGTGACATCCATACAGGACTGTCAGGTCGGCGTGGCATCCGGACAGGACGGTCAGGTGGGCGTGGCATCCGGACAGGACGGTCAGGTGGGTGTGGCATCCAGACAGGACGGTCAGGTGGGCGTGGCATCCGGACAGGACGGTCAGGTGGGCGTGGCATCCGGACAGGACGGTCAGGTGGGCGTGGCATCCGGACAGGACGGTCAGGTGGGCGTGGCATCCGGACAGGACGGTCAGACTGGGTCTGACCAACAAGGTCTTGGTCAGTAGCAGCAGGCCTGGCCAACACGGGGTTGTCAACAGGGCCCGGAGACCGACGTGTTGGACCCAGGCTTCTCGAGATGAGCGGCCTGTTTGGAACTAGATGAACCCTGTGCCCTTTGGCACCGGGTGACCTGCGGGGCAACGGTTACCGATACGTATGCCCGGTCAAGACCCGACAAATGGCGGAAGTGCACCGGAGCGAATTGCCAGTCTGAGTCAGCTGGGAGGGATGGTCGCCGCGAAGTTGGGTGTTGGGCTGAGTCAGCCGGAGGCCAGGGATTCCCCGGCACTTGTGTGGCTCAGTCAGCGTCGTGCTGTCGCTCCTCGGTCCGTCATGCTGTCGCTCCTCGGTCCGTCGTGCTGTCACTCCTCGGTCTGTCGTGCTGTCACTCCTCGGCCCGCCGTGCTGTCACTCCTCGGTCCGTCGTGTTGTCACTCCTCGGCCCGTCGTGCTGTCACTCCTCGGCCCGTCGTGCTGTCACTCCTCGGTCTGTCGTGCCGTCGCTCCTCGGTCTGCCGTACTGTCGCTCCTCGGTCTGCCGTGCTGTCGCTCCTCGGTATGCCGTGCTGTCACTCCTCGGCCCGCCGTGCTGTCACTCCTCGGTCTGTCACTCGTCTTCGAACGACACGAACAAACAAAACTGGCAGAGAGACAACGGAAGTCAAAGATGGAGGGCAATGAAGTTACGATAATGAGAAAATGTCAAAGTTCCTGCGTTGAAAAACGTCATCATCTTTGGACGCGTAAGGAATCCAGAGGTATTGTCGAACTGCACGATTGCAATACGATATGTGTGGGTTATATTTAGTAGCCATGACTCGGTAGCAAAACTGTCGTAAAGGTTTGGTGTCAAAAGTCGTCGAATTTGACATCGAGGCAGACTTTGACGAACAATACAAACATGGATTACAACTAAAACATGGAGCCAACCGCAAAAAACTCCGCCTGATGGATGCATGCTGGCATAGAAATATAATCATTTAATTCAGCGTTAATGTTACCCTTGCTCCGCATTGTCAGCAGGTCTCACCGACTGCGTGGCTCGACAGTTCGGACCGGAGCGGCCGGAATCGACATCACTTACGTGCTCCACCAGTGCACCCGTGTCTAAATAATTGCGCCAGTGCCAGCATGACGTCCAGCAGCTGCAACAGCTGGCGAACCAGCTGGGAGACAGACGGCGCGGCCGGCCCACCTCCCGAGCAAGACGGGCCAGCTATAACAGATTTAACGGATTTGCGGCGGGCAGTTCATCATAAGCTCGTTGAGCAGTGAGCAGGAACAAAGTTCCCCGAGCCGCGCGCCCGATAATACCATTTAGCTCTTGAGAGTTGCTCGAGTATGGCGAAATTCGCATCACGGATGTTTGTGGTGCGATTTTCTGCCCACCACCCTGGAAATCCACCTAACAGAGCCCCGAGGCAGATGATTGTACCGGCAAATCGGCACACAAAAGAATACGTTTAAACGGCTCAAAAGAACGGAAATTATACGTGGGAACGAGCACGTACTTGGTCCTGACCGACACCACGGTCGTCTGCACGTGCAGCTACATGTCGGCGTGAATAGGGTGGGAACGGCTGTTACTTTGAACTGGAAAAGCGGGCAAATGACCCAGAATACCCGCCAAATGAGAACGTCATTCGCGGAAGCTGACATGGGAGAAATTGTGTGTCGAAAATGCCGCTGGCTGGTACGATCTGTTACAAAAACTAAATACTCTTTGGCCAAAGGGACTAAGCTGCTTATCCATGCTCTAACTACTATTCGGTATTGGCCAAATGTTATCTTCCTAACTTTCAACAAAACACCACTGAACATTCCCTCAGGACATGTGAGTCAGATGGGTGGTCATTGCCCAGCGAAACATGAGCATTGCTCCACTGTATGCAGTGAATACACTGTAGGCCAACGGCATAGCGCCGCCCGTCAACTGTCCCTGCCAACGGAGGCACCTCCCACAGTCCAGCCCGTGCGCCCCGCCGGCACATCTGACGGCACACTCGGACCCCCTGTCCAGCCCTCCGCCAGCACATCTGACGGCACACTCGGACCCCCTGTCCAGCCCTCCGCCAGCACATCTGACGGCACACTCGAACCCCCGGTCCAGTCCTCCGCCAGCACATCTGACGGCACACTCGGACCCCTGTCCAGCCCTCCGCCAGCACATCTGACGGCACACTCGGACCCCGGTCCAGTCCTCCGCCAGCACATCTGACGGCACACTCGGACCCCCGGTCCAGTCCTCCGCCAGCACATCTGACGGCACACTCGGACCCCCGGTCCAGTCCTCCGCCAGCACATCTGACGGCACACTCGGACCCCCGGTCCAGTCCTCCGCCAGCACATCTGACGGCACACTCGGACCCCCGGTCCAGTCCTCCGCCAGCACATCTGACGGCACACTCGGACCCCCGGTCCAGTCACCTCCGCCAGCACATCTGACGGCACACTCGGAGCCCCCGGTCCAGTCCTCCGCCAGCACATCTGACGGCACACTCGGACCCCCGGTCCAGTCCTCCGCCAGCACATCTGACGGCACACTCGGACCCCCGGTCCAGTCCTGCGTCGGCACATCTGACGGCACACTCGGACCCCCGGTACAATCCTTCGTCAGCACATCTGACCCGGATCAACATTCACCGAGTATTTAAGCGGTCTCGGCATTCGATGTGAAAACTATTCGTTGTATTGTATGAAGTATAGGAATGTGGGCTAACGGGCTAATGACAAGCAGAAGTCAAGGAGAAATAGGGCCTCCTGGATATTTATCTACCTTTTCCAATATGCTGGTTCGTGTGACCATGGCGTAAAAACCTGCCGATTTATGTTGCGGGTTAAAAAATGCATTCTGCACGTTAACCGGCAGGAGGTTCGGGATTCATTCCCGGGCACATTGCCGCCCAACCGTTGTTTTCACCTCACAACAGTGTCTTCCTCTGCCAACCATCATCAGTACGGTATAATGTTCTGCACTGGGTTCCGGTGCCACCGGCTGTCATGTTCGGACGCTATATAGCACAGCCCACGCTGAGACGGACGCGATAAGGTCGGCTGTATTCTGCTCGGACACCGCCGACACAGCCACCGTCGAGACGGGCGATAAGGACGGCTGTATTCTGCTCGGACACCGCCGACACAGCCACCGTCGAGACGGGCGATAAGGACGGCCGGCCGTCCGACCAGCCAGACGCGATAAATCGGCCCCCGGCGCCGGCCAGTGAGCCAGCAGTGGAGCACTAAGTCGGTCCCGAGCTGCCACCATAGCCACTGCGAGCACTAAGTCGGTCCCGAGCTGCCACCATAGCCACTGCGAGCACTAAGTCGGTCCCGAGCTGCCACCATAGCCACTGCGAGCACTAAGTCGGTCCCGAGCTGCCACCATAGCCACTGCGAGAGGCCGAGCTGCCCCACGGCCGCGCGAACACTAAGGGCCCGGGCCACCATAGCCACGCGAGCACTAAGTCGGCCCCGAGCTGCCACCAAGCCTCGAGCACTAAGTCGGCCAGGCCACCATAGCCACTGCGAGCACAGCGGTCCGAGCGCACAAGGACTAAGTCGGCCGAGGCCTAAGCCGAAGTGCGCCACCATAGCCACTGCGAGCACTAAGTCGGCCCCGAGCTGCCACCATAGCCACTGCGAGCACTAAGTCGGTCCCGAGCTGCCACCATAGCCACTGCGAGCACTAAGTCGGTCCCGAGCTGCCACCATAGCCACTGCGAGCACTAAGTCGGCCCCGAGCTGCCACCATAGCCACTGCGAGCACTAAGTCGGTCCCGAGCTGCCACCATAGCCACTGCGAGCACTAAGTCGGTCCCGAGCTGCCACCATAGCCACTGCGAGCGCTAAGTCGGCCCCGAGCTGCCACCACAGCCACTGCAAATAGTCGGTCCCGAGCTGCCACCATAGCCACTGCGAGCACTAAGTCGGTCCCGAGCTGCCACCATAGCCACTGTCAAACGTGGCTATTATTGGCGGTAGTGTGGGTGGTGGGGCCATCATCACTAGCGATGTGCAAGTTAAGAGAGATAGGACAAGTACGCACCTCCTAAGAGTACACGTCGGTTGATCCTGTTGATTAGCAACGCCCAGAAGCAGCCACTTGCTGGTGTAAACAACAGCCAGCAGTCGGTGGCCTGCTTGGAGCATGTGTGCTCAATCAGAGCATGCTTGAGGTTTACAGAGCCGAAATTGACTCATTAAACTTTTTCCTGTCAAATCAAATTGCAAGAAAAAGCATAGTCAGTCATCATCGATATAATTAATCCGGCTGCAATCACTGTTGTTGGAAAGTTTGCAATCAATTGCATTGCCATGCTGTGATGATCAGATCTGCTTGGCTATCATGAGTCGGCTACCATTGGCGGGGCATTTACGTCGATAAGCATAGAGTCGAGGTGTAGACATATCGCGTACGTACATTGTATTGGTTGGCAGTGAAGTCACGTGAAATATACTTATTGTACGGATGGTCTCTCTCCCACTCCCTGCTGCACTTCTCTCATTATCTCTATCTCTCCCTCTCTCTCTCTATCTTTATCTATCTATCTATCTGTCGCTCTCTCTCTCTCTCTCTTTCTCTCTCGCTCTCTCTCTCTCCCTCCCTTTCTCTCTCTCTCTCTCTCTTTCTTTCTCTCCCTGACGATCCCGAGTCGATGCCGTTCAGGTTTGAAGGGAATGTACGACCTTCTTCACTCGAACAATCGTCGGGCCACATGGTGTCGAACTGAAGCGCATGGCTCAGAAATGTGCCTCAGCACCATTGATTCAAAACGACGCCCACAAAGGGACACAGAAGCAACATCTTCCCTGTCTGTTGCTGTAGCAGCAATATATGTTGACGTATGTCTAGCTTCGTGAGAGATATGTAAGGCTGTGCACAATCTCGCCCGACGTGCCCTGATGTGCCTATCATTGGTGGAGTGTGGGTGTAGTTATTATTGATGACAATACGAGAGCGATCTTCTTTGGTGGAGTATGAGTAAAGCCATAATTGGTGGCAAGAGGTCACAACGAGGTAAAGTCACGGGCTGGATTGCGGATTGTGTAGCCACCCCCCCCTTCCAACTCGCGGGCATCGCAGCGTGAATGCCTGGGCTTTCGGAGCATGCAGGATGGGTACCGCTAGGCTGATGGAATTCGGCAGGCCACCGTGGAGGCAGTAGGGTCTGGCTGGAAACGCTTGTGTTCACGACAGGCCGATAGTGTCCATTTAGCTCGAGCATGGCGGGCGCTGTCCGGCGAGGTGTTGAGCTGGGTCCTAAATGTAAACCACGGCATGGCACACAGCACTGGACCAGGACAGACCGAGCCACAGCCGGACCAGAGCGGAGCCGGACCAGAACAGACCGAGCCACAGCCGGACCAGAGCGGAGCCGGCCGGACCAGGACGGGCCGGACCGTGTCAGACCAGACCATGGCGGACCGAACCACAGCAGCCGGACCAGAGCGGAGCCGGCCGGACCAGAACAGACCAGACCACGACAGATCGGACCACAGCCGGACCCGAACGGAGCCGGACCAGGGCGGAGCGGACCACAACCGAACTTGAGCACGTCGGCGCACTCGACCTGGGCCACATCAGCCCGGCCGATCCGACCGCAGCCAGCTCCTCGACGAGTCGGCCCGGCCCGCCCAGGCGGCCAGCCCAGTTCACCGACAGTCCGGCCCACGCGGCGAGTCGGCCCAGTTCCAGTTGGTCTGGACCCCGCTGGCGACGGCCGACCCGCCCCCGGCCAACCTGGAGCAGAGGATCCGAACGCGGCACCGCATTCGGCCAGCGGGACGGGATCCCGGCCGACTCCTCAGCCGGCCGGTGAAGAGCGTCAGCCGGCGGGAGGAACGAGCGAGGCGGCACGCGGCCCGTGTGGCTCCCCGGCTGCCAGCAGCCGATCGGGGAGTATTGGAACCGAGGAAGAAAACCTGCGGACGGATGGTAGCAGCCATCCCTCCCTCTCTCTCTCTCTCTCTCTCTCTCTCTCTCTCTCTCTCCATATCTCTCTCACTCTCTCTCTCTCTCTCTCTCTCTCTCTCTCTCTCTCTCTCTCTCTCTCTCTCTCTCTCTCTCTCTCCTCTCTCTCTCTCGCTCTCTCTCTCTCTCTCTCTCACTCTCACTCTCACTCTCACTCTCACTCTCACTCTCACTCTCACTCTCACTCTCACTCTCACTCTCACTCTCACGCTCTCTCTCTCATTCTCATTCTCACTCTCACTCTCACTCTCATCACTTTCTCTCACTCTTACTTCTTTATATCCCACTTTTTCCTTCTATTTCTTATTATCTCTTCCTCTTGGCAGCTCATTGACACATACCCGCTTACTGTTACTTGCTTATCTATGAATGGTTCATTCAAAATAAACTGAACTTCTAGCGCGTAATTGGCATCAGAGGCGGATTAGGGAGAAAGCCATGATACGTTTTCCATGAGACTGTTCATGGATGTAGCAAACCACGGAAAGTAGTTACATTATTTTGGGTGTATTTGTGGGAGTGACCCCAAAATAAATTGATAGGCTCCACTGGTAATCTATGTCTCCTTTGAGTGTCATGACCCCATGACCGCTAGTTTTAATACCGAGACAAATATTGGATCATAGGCTCGCAGCCTGGGACCTTCCAAAGACAACGCCCCCCCCCCCCGCAGCCCAGAGGCCTTCATATCGGCTTGGACTCACTCGGCCGGCTCAGGGACCCTTCAGAGGGGCTTTGGACCCTCTTCAACTACCCTGAATTTCTCTGGTAACTATTGACCCTCTCCGTCAGTTCGTGGGTCCTCTTCGTTGGACCAGGGGCCCTCCTTGCTGGCTGGGTCCCTCCAACATCTCGTCAGTCCGAAAGCCCATGGTTCCGAAAGCCCAATTACCCGGGGTTCTTCGGCCAGTCAAAGGCCCTTCATGTTGGCTTGAGCCTGTCTGCCGCACTATGGACCCTTCACACATGCTGGGGGCCCTCTCCAATGTTCTGGATCCTCTCTGGTGGCCAGAGGTTCTCCCTGTCGGTTTAGAAGCCTTCTCCGTCAGCGCATGGACCCTCTTTATTGGCCGGGGCCCTCTTCGTCAGGCCGGAAGTCCCTCCAACGATCCGGAATCCTTCAGTTAGTTCAGGGCTCTTCATATCGACATGTATTGCACTGCATTGTCACTGTTATCAGACGAAATCCACAAAATGGACATGTTATATGGCCTTCCGCCACCCAGGACGTTATCAAATACAGGTGCATAATGTAATACAAGAAATTAAGTGCCCAGGGCTACCACAATGATCATGATGCACCAAAGCGCAGGCGACATAAAGGATGTGGGAAATGCATAAACAGAAATATACATTTACACCATGGATAGTCTGGGTTGCGTCCGACAGAGTTACTGTGTGAAATGTCTTTTCGGTTTCTGCTTGAATGCATGAAACTAAGTAGCATTCAGATCATCTGAGATGAAACATGAGTTGCATGCTGCACGCGCCCGATATACGAATGCTCGTTTTCCGGAGTTCGTCTTGATGCGTGGGAGGTGCAGCACGCCGAACTGTCTGGTGCGACGAGATACGACGTCGCTGGGATATGCAATGTCTGCGCAGCGAGATAGGCTCTTGTGACATCGGTGTTTTATGGAGAAGGCACACGCCATGATACGCAGCGAGGTCAACCATTGTATTCAGTGAGGATTTCTCGTGGAATCTGATATGTGGTCGAACCTTTTGGGTCCGGGAAACACACTCTTGGGTCCCTCAGCCAACATAGGGGCCCTTCAAGCCAGCTCGGGATCCTCTCCGATGACCCGAGGTTTTCTTCGGTGGCTACAACCCTTTCTGTCGGATGAGGGTCCTTTCTGTCGGTTCAGGAGTTCTT